>VDFB02152320.1:0-38375 GCA_007258455.2 Sequoia sempervirens
AAATCCACAAAACAGATCAAAACAATCGGAGGGCGAACGAGGATGGCCTACCTCCAATTCGCTAAGTGGGAAGTTGATGGGATTCACCGGCAGGGTTGACAGGGCGATGCTGATGTCGATGATCGTGATGATGCTAATTGCAGTGGGCTCCAATTTAATCGCTGCTCCAATTTGCTCAAATTCGCCAAGTTAAAATGACATTGGGGACCATGGTTTATATACCCTATTGGTCATTAATGCTCACATTTATTGCATGTACGTCCGTGCGAAAAGTTGGTGAGTTTCAAACGAGCTTCGCTGCGGGCGACGCAGGGCTCTCGATCCGGAGGGCGGGGGGCTTGCCGCCGTGAGATTTTGCTTTGCATTGCGACGGCGGCGGCGAACAAGACCCGGGGGCCCGAAGGGCGGGCGGCCGCTAGGAGTTCGCCGCCGAGAGCTTTTGGTTTGCACGGCGGAGGCGAAAGACACCCGGGGGCCCGAGAGACGGGCGGCCGACGGAGGATCGCCGTCGAGGACGGCGATCCCGGGATGGAAGTCCGAAGAAGGACTTCCGGCGCCCGAGGCCCGAAGGAGCAGGGGCCGGCCGGGAAATCCCCGAAGACCACCAAACAGCAACTAGCTAGGCAGGCTCCGGAGGGCAGAAAGACGCCGGGGAAACGCCGCCGAGGCGGCGAATGAAAGAGGGAAACCCGATAAGGGAACCCCGGAGGCCCGGGCCCGGAGGGGCCCAGGGCCGCCCCAAAGCCCGAAAGGCCCAAGGAACCTACGAGGCCCCGGAGGGCAGCAAAAAACCATCAGGGAAACCACGGTCAATTTTTAGGATGAAACTTTAGGGTAATATCGACCATGCAAAACGTCAAAAAAGAGGGGCACGCAAAATGAGGTGGCCCCGACGGACCTGACAAGGTGAAAGAAAAGAGGGTCCCCGTTCCGAACGGGGCGTGTGTGCTGAGGGTACAACAGGCCATAATATGCATAGTTTCAAAGATTTCTTCCAAATAGAATGGTACTTAAATATCAAATGAACTTTAAAAAAAAGGTCAGATGCCAATCCAATGAAATTTTGAGTTAAAAAAATATAACATGCTAGAGAATAGAAATGTTCTATAAAATTTTCAACTCCTGAAAATATCTCTAAAAAGTAAAGAAAACTAAAAGAACTTTCAGAAAAAACTCTTTTTTTTATGTGTTGCCACCTCCTATTTATAGATAGAAAAAGAGAACACCACCGCCAACATTCCAAAAGAAAATACTGCTAGATACCTGCATTTGATAGCTCATGATCCGATCATAGATCTTGATTAGATCAAGAAAATCCTTGATCATTAATTCCCAACTACCTCATTAATGTCTTTTAGATATTTAGCAAAGACTACAATCTGAAAACAATTGGATCATAGTAAACATCCTGGCAAAATCTGATCAACCGATCACATAGATTGACGGCACCGACTTGAAGGTTCCAACCCAAGCAAGAAAGACCCAGCATGCTATGACAAACTGCATCCAAAGATATCACTCCTTAAAAGAATAACTTTCCCAAAGCAAAGAGATGACATGTCAATCGAGCAGGGAATCTCATATTTATGAAAATAGCCCTAGAGAAAATTCCTACTGAGTTGACACATGCATTGGGTTACTCCGAAAGGAAGACAATAAAAAAAATCTAGGCAACCACCACATGGCACATTACGTACCTTTTGGAACAACTTTTTGCTTTAAGCACAGATTCATCTTGAAGCCAAAAATATATAAGATCTGAAAACCAAAAGAAGATTAAGGGAAAAATTGCTTTACATAACCCAAACTGTACCTTAGATAGCTCTCTTCTAGAGGATAGCAACATAGATCAGAGATGATAGCATGACGCATTGGTGTCTCACAAGTGCACTGGAATCCGTATAGACAAAAAGTCAAAAAGGATAGTGAAAATAATAGAATGCCTACTAACAACTTAGGTGTCGAGATGTAAAGTAATAACATAAATGCTAAATGAAAAAATGAAGGAAATATCAAGAAAGACAATATGGAATGACAAGAATGAAGGTGGTGGAAATGAACTCATGAAGGGTCCAGTTCACCAACAAGCTCCACATGAATGTGTACCTACACATAATAAAGAAGTGAAAAAATCCTATGTATCATGCTTGTACTAAGCATGTTGATTTTCAGTATCAATTTCTATGAGAAATTGTTCAGAGTGGGAAAGTATTAATTAAGAAAGTTGACACTTTAATTAATGTTGCAAATTATCTTATGAAACCAGTTTCTATAGATAAGTTCTCTTGGTGTAGGAAGGCCATTGGCCTTGAGTTCTCTACTTGATTTATAATAATTATTCCTTGTTTAGAATAATTACAATGTATAATGTCAAGTGGGAGAATGTTGTAAATAGGATGCCATTTAATTGCAATCCTAAACATTATTTTATGTATCTCCCAAGTCCTTGGAAAGTGTTCCCCAACACTAGGATTAGAAAGAGATTAATATTGAATGAAATAATCATGTTAATTGACATTTCTAATTAATTCTAAATGTTAGGAGCATGTGAGGGCATCCATTATGAGTTCCTAAATAATAGGGGCACATGGGGCACCCACATGGAAGGTGGAACCCACCTTAAGTTAAGTTAACTATTTGGAGTAAAAGTTAACACTTCTATAATGCATGTAAAGATCTTAGAAGTTAGGGATTGATGTTTACATGAATGAAGTTCAATTCAGTTTAATTCATATCAGTTGAATTCAGTTTAATTCAGTTCAATATCAATTCAGTTTAGTTTAGTTTAGTTCAGTTCAATTTAGTTCAATTCAATTCAGTTCAATTATGGTTTAGTTATCTTCAGTTAGTTTTAGTTGAATGCTAGTTGACTTCAATTAACTTGGAATGAATGACTAATGACTTGAGTTACATGATAGATATCAGGTGACTACTTTCAGTTAACAGGGTATGATCATTCTTGCATGAATGGTGGAGGGATATGTTTTGATTAATAGAGATTGACTTGGACCCACCTTGGGCGCCCAAGTTGGATTCTTGGAGTTAACACTTTTTCATGATAAGATATTTTAGAATGTTGAGTTAAGTGGGCCCATTCTTGGGCACAAACTTTGAGGATAAGCTTTGAAGATATCTTCAGAATAAAGATTGATTTTTGACTCCGGTTTGGGATGCCCAAATGGATGAAGGAGTTGATTTGACATTTTTATTCATGGTAGAACTATACTTGCAACAGATAGGCATATATTTTGTGAGATAGGGATTGAGCTTTGTAATTGTAACTCTTTGGATTTTACAAGGTTTATTATTGCCTATTTATCTCAAGCAAGTTGAAGAGAGTTGGTATCAATTTTTATTGCAGGTTGGGAAGAAGATTTGTTAAAGGAACAAGAAGCATCTCAAGTAAGTATTGGAATTATTGTAATATTATTCTAAGATTAAATAATACATTTATTTTTGGTGGATTTTTTTCCCAAAAGTGTTTCTCTACAATATATGTTGTGTATCTTCTTTAATATCCTATCTAATTCTTCTACAACCTTCTATCTCCATTCTACAAATGGTAAAATGAATTAATCGGATTAATCACCCATAAAGAATTTGTAACAAAGAATACATATTTAGATCAGTAATCATAAAGGTTTATAAATTATTAAGCTACATAAACACCTCAATTTTCAACATTTGGTATTAGAGTTGAGGTTGGGTAGAGTATTGGGACACCTTTCTCTTAAAAGATTGAAGGTTTTTTGGCTGTAGTGGGATTTTTTATTTTTTTTTATTGCTAGATTTGGAAAATAAGTTTGTTACAATGAATTCTCATTTAGATATTGAAAGGTTCAATGGATCTAATTATGAAATGTGGAAACTAAAAATGGAGGATCTCCTTGAAGAGAGAGATCAGTGGTTGGTTGTTAATAATCAGACAAAGTCACCTACAACTATGTCAGATGAGGATTGAGCTAAGCTTGATAAGAAGACAAGAGGAACCATAAGATTATGTCTTGCTGATGTTGTTCTCTTGAATGTTTCAGATGAAAATATTGCATATAAACTATGGAAGAGAATAGGTGATATCTATCAAACCAAAAGTCTAACTAATAAGTTTTATTTGAAAAGGCTATTGTATTCTTTAAAAATGAAAGATGGAAAATCATTTAAATTCTTTTAATTTAATTCTTATTCAGTTAGCATCAGTTGATGTAACACTAGAAGATGAAGATAAATGCATTTTATTACCTTGTTCTTTACCAGAGTCTTGGGAAAATATAATTGTTGCTATCAGTGGTAGAGGTGAAGATCCAAAGATGGACAATATAATTCCTACTCTCCTATTAGAGGAGATGAGGAGGAAGTCTTAAAATGGCTCCCAATATGCCTTGTTTGTAAGAGGTAGGCCTAAGGAAAAGGAATCTAAGGAAGACAAGAAAGGAAAGGGTAAGTCCAAAGGATAGTCTAAAACCCCTGGTAAGAGTAAGGTAAAGTGTTGGAATTGTGGAAAACCTAGACATATTAAGAAGGATTGTAAGAGCAAGAAAAAGAGTTTTGATGCTTCTACAGAGAAATCCACGGATGACAGTAATGATGCATTAGTCATTTCTTTTAATATTGTCGTTGATAACTCTTGGCTTATTGATTCAGGTTGCTCCTATCATATGACTCCTAACAAGGAGCGGTTCACTAAGTATACTGCATATGATGGAGGGGATGTCTTTGTTGGAGGCAATAGCACAATAAAGGTTGTTGGAAAATGAGAGGTAAAGTTGTGTTTCAGTGATGGTAGGGTTAAGACCCTTAATGATGTTTTACATATTCCAGGACTTGCTATAAATCTACTTTATGTCTTAGATAAGTTCAATGATTGTGGAATGCATGTGACATTTGACAAAGGTGGTTGTAGATTGGTGAAAGGGAATATGGTGGTTGCTAAAGGATCTCAAATTGGGACTTTGTTTAAGTTGATTACCTCCAATGTAAATAATTTAGCCAATGTAACTGAAGCTGAAAATACATGTATATTGTGGCACCATAGATTGGGCCACATTGGTGAAAAAGGTCTTAGGACCATTCTTACTAATAAATTGGTTAATGGTATTCCTAATTATAATATTGGAAAATATGACTTTTGTGAGCATTGTGTGTTTGGAAAGCAATCTAGATCTAAATTTCCTTGTGGAACAAATAAAGCTAAAAGATTATTAGAGATTATTCATTCAAATGTAATGGGCCCTGTGGATATTGACTCTATTAGAAAATCTAGATATATGTCACATTTATTGATGATGTCTCAAGATACACTTAGATTTATTTTATGCATAAAAATTCTAATGGGTTTAATAAGTTTAAGGAATTTAAGGCTTTGATTGAGAAACAATCAAATCATAAGATAAAAGTATTGAGATCAGATAATGGTGGTGAATATTTTTCTAGGGAATTTGATGATTATTGTAAACATACAGGAATAGGGAGATGGAAAACTACTCCATATACACCTCAACAAAATGGAGTAGCAAAAAGGATGAACCTAACCTTAATGGAAATAGCTAGGAGTATGTTAAGTAGTACTAAGTTAGATCAGTCCCTTTGGACTAAGGCTATAAGTACTTGTTATTTAATCAATAGATCCCCTGCTTCATCTACTGAAGACAAAACTCCTTATGAAATGTGGTTAGGTAGGAATCCTAGTGTTGCACATTTAAGGATCTTTGGTTGTGAGGCTTTTGTTCATGTGCCTCAAGAGAAGTGATCTAAGTTGGATCCAAAAGCATAGAAATGCATATTATAGGTTATGGTGAAAATGTAAAAGGTTACAAGCTTTGGAATCCTCTAACTCAAAATATTTCTTTATCTAGAGATGTGATTTTTCAGGTAATTTAGAGCTTATTTAAGAGAACAACCAAAGGAAAATGATATTTCTTGAATAGTGCATTTTGAAATAAATAATGAGAAGCAACAAGATGCACATGTTGAAGAACAATTGGATGGATTGGATGAGGAGAGTTCACAGAGTTCTTTTGAGATAGATGCTCAAGATGAGCATACTGAGGAACAAGTAGAAACCCCTTTGAGAAGATCCACAAGACAATGGAATCATGTTGATAGGTATATCCCACCTTTTTTTTTTTGTATATTTTCTTTAATGAGTACTAATGATGAACCTAGTTCTTATAGGGAAGCTTTGTCTTTAGATGAACACAAGCTTTGGTCACAAGCTATGCATGAGGAAATGGAATCCTTAGAAACTTGTGACACATGGGATCTTGAGAGTTTTCCCAAAGGAAGAAAGGCCATTGGTTGTAAATAGATATTTAAAAAGAAAATTGGAGCAAATGGTAATCTCAAAAGGTACAAGGCTAGATTAGTAGCCAAGGGCTAGATTAGTAGTAATCTCAAATGGTAATCTCAAAAGGTACAAGGCTAGATTAGTAGCCAAGGGCTACTCCTAGAGAGAGGGAGTTGACTTTAATAAAATCTTCTCTCCCATTGCTAAATTAACTTCTATTAGATTCTTTTTATCTATTGTTGCTACTTATCATTTTGAGATAGAGAAAATGGATGTGAAAACTAATTTTTTACATAGGAATCTTGATGATGAGATTTATATGAAGCAACCTGATGGTTTTGTTGTAAAAGGAAAAGAAGAATTGGTTTGTAGGTTAAAGAGATATTTATATGGATTGAAACGGTCACCCAGAATGTGGTACTAGATGTTTGATTCTTTTGAATTGAAAATTGGTTATGTTAGGAGTGAGGAAGATCATTGTGTTCACATAAAATTTATTGATGATCAACTTTTAATTATTATCTTGTATGTTGATGACATGTTGTTTATTGGTAATAGCAAGGTAATGATCAAAGAATTGAAAGCACAACTCTCAAGCACACTTGAGATGAAAGATTTAGTGGTTGCAAAATATATCCTTGGTATGGAGATCAGTAGAGATAGAGGTAATAGAAAGCTTTGCTTAAGTCAGAGCAATTATGTTGATACTATTTTGAAATGGTTTAACATGCAAGACAATCAACCAATTAATATTCCTTTACCAGTTGGAATGAAGTTAAGTTTAGACATGAGTCCTAAATCTGATTTTGATTATGAGGAAATGCCTGAAATTCCATATGCTAGTGCAATTGGTAGTTTAATGTATGCAATGGCTTACATACGAGACCAAATATAGCCAAGCAGTGGGATTTCTTAGTAGGTTTATGTCTAACCCTGGTAAAGAACATTGGACTTATGTTAAGAGGGTGTTTAGATATTTATGAAGTACTTCTAATTACTGTTTGGTTTCTCATGGTTATAATGGCATTGATATTATGCATAGATCATTGGACATACATGATTTTGTTGATTCAGATTGGGTAGGAGATTTAGACATTTGGAGGTCGACAAGTGGCTATGTGTTTACTTTGTTCATAGTTGTGGTTAGTTGGATGAGTAAGAGGCAGCCCACAATCACTTTGTCCACCATAGAAGCAGAGTACATAGCTGCTACACATGCCTCTAAAGAGGCAGTTTGGTTACAGAGACTTGGGAAAGGTATTGGTTTTAATTAAAAGCAAGTTAGACTTGAATTTCATAGTTAGAGTGCTATTTGTTTAGCCAAAAAATACTATGTCTCATTCTCTTACTAAGCATGTTGATGTTCAGTATCAATTTATGCAAGAAATGGTTGAGAGTGGAAGGTATTAACTGAGGAAGTTGACACTTTGATTAATGTTGTAGATTATCTTATGAAACCAGTTCCTACAGATAAGTTCTCTTGGTGCAGGAAGGCCATTGTCCTTGAGTCTTGTACTTGATTTATAATAATTATTCCTTGTTTAGAATAATTGCAATGTATAATGTCAAGTGGGAGAATGTTGTAAATAAGATTCCATTTAATTGCAATCCTAAACATTATTTCATGTATCTCCAAGTCCTTGGAAAGTGTTCCCCAAAAGTAGGATTAGAAAGAGATTAATATTGAATGAAATAATCATGTTAATTGACATTTGTAATTAATTCTAAATGTTAGGTGCATGTGAGGGTGTCCAATAGGAGTTCCTAAATAATAGGGGCACATACGGCACTCACATGGAAGGTGGAACCCACCTTGAGTTAAGTTAATTTTTTGGAGTAAAAGATAAGACTTTTGTAATGCATGTAAAGATCCTAGAAGTTAGGGATTGATGTTTACATGAATGAAGTTTAGATTAGTTTAGTTTAGTTCAGTTCAATTCAATTCAATTTAATTCAATTTAGTTCAGTTTAGTTTAGTTTAGTTCAGTTCAATTCAATTCAGTTATGGTTCAGTTATCTTCAATTAGTTTTAGTTGAATATTATTTGACTTCAGTTAACTTGGGATGCATGAATAATGACTTGAGTTTTATGAAAGATAATAGGTGACTACTTTTGGTTAATAAGGGATGATCTTTCTTGCATGAATGGTGGAGAGATATGTTTTAGTTAATAGAGATTAACTTGGACCCACCTTGGGCACCCAAGTTGGCTTCTTGGAGTTAACACTTTTGCACAATAAGATATTTCAAAATGCTAAGTTAAGTGGGCCCATTCTTGGGCGCCAACTTTGAGGATAATCTTTGAAGATATCTTCAGAATAAAGGTTGAGTTCTAAATTCAATTTGGATGCCCAAATGGATGAAGTAGTTGATTTGGCATTATTCTTCATAGTAGAAATCTACTTGCAAGAGATAGGTGTAGCTTTTTTCAGATAGGGATTGAGCTTTGTAATTGTAACTCTTTGGAGTTTACAAGGTTGATTATTTTCTATTTATCTCAAGCAAGTTGAAGAGATTTGGTATCAACTTTTATTGCAGGTTGTGAAGAAGATTTGTTGAAGGAAAAAGAAGCATCTCAAGTAAGGGTTGGAATTATTGTAATCTTATTTTGAGATTAAATAATTCATTGATTCTTGGAGTTTTTTTCCCGAAAGGGTTTCTCCATGGTATATGTTGTGTATCTTCTAATATCATGTCTAATTCTTCTACAAACTTATATCTCCATTCTACAAATGGTAAAATGAATTAATAAGATTAATCACCCACAAAGAATTTGTAACAAAGAATACATATTTAGATCAACAATCATAAAGTTTTACAAAGTATTAAGCTACATAAACACCTCAATTTTCAACAAATATATATGTAGAAATATGATAAAGAAAACAATGTTGGAATGGAAATGAAACCAAGCACTATGAGAGGATATATGCTACTCAAATCCACGAACAAAGTAGTAATGAGAGAGTGTTACCAACCTCAACCAAAGGCACTCAATTCCAATGAGAGGAATGCAAGTCTACAACTATGGCAGAGTTAACATAGCCACAACAACACTGAAAGCATTCTTGTAAGACACCAGGTTACAACTTTTGTGGTAGATGTGAATGTTGTGATCATTGGAGTTGTGAAGCAAATAGTGCAACAAGTAGCTTGAAGTTGCAAGAGTAGAGAATGTGAAGAGGATTGAATTAGTGTGTAGAAAATCAAGAATTTTCAAGAAGATGGATTGAAAGTGAAAGATAGCCATTTGAAGAAGCTTCGGGAGGGAAAGATTCATTCAAAGGTTAGTAGGAAGGCACAAGGGCATTACATTTTGTCACCAATGGAGAATGTAATGCCTCTACAGATTCCAGAGGTAGGAATCCTATCAGGACAGCAGTGTGCCACATAGACATTCGCACATCACATGTGTGTCCCTAACAGAAATTCCCCCATCGACACTAATAAAAGCACCAAGTGGATGGGGTACAGAATGAGGATGTGGAATTACTTAGTTAGATTTTATTTTTATAAGGTGGAGGGTGTAAAAGGGGAACTTGCAAGGGGGTGCAAATTCACTCCTATAGAGAAACATGAAAAAGAAAACAATGCAAAAGACTAGTAAGGCACATGTGAGTCAACCTATAGTAGGTCGTTTGCATCCCAATCTCAGTCAGTATATATGGAAGCTAAAAACTAGCCAAAGGGACAACATCTAGTGCCAAAACTAGGACAATGCTAGGGTATGTGTAGGATCATCATGGAAAAAACAGGCCCTTAAGTGGCAAAAAATTTAGAAAAATCAGTGTTAGGCAACTTGACGTAAAAATTTGAATAAGTTATCTATATTATTTCAAAAATATGTAAGAATCTATAGAAAATTGAATGTAGTTTCTAAACTACTAGGTTTATTTAAAATAAATAAAATCTATTTGATTTTGAAATTTCAATGCATTAGTACTTAAATTTCAAGGAAAAATAAGAAGTAGGTGTCTATCGACCACCCTAACCATAATAAAATGATAATATTTTTTATAATATTTTATATATAAGTAGAGGACACATGTCGGATGTGATGCATATTTTTTGTTATTTTTTCCAATTAAATAATTAATTATGAATTTTTATTACAAATTTTAAAAATATAAAACTCATATGTCGACCACCTTAACTTGTTCAAAACTTCATGAAATTTAATTTTTTTTTTTAATCCTATAGTATGTGAAACATAGAATGTGACACATGTTTCAGATTAAAAAAATGTGATACCGTTTGAAAGTTATAGATGTTTTTCAATCAACCTATCGATCAAGACTTTAGTCGTAATTCTAATAGAAAATAAATAATAATTATTTAATATTAAATTCAAATTAAAGAATAATTTATATTGGTGAAAAGCTGAGAATCTCCTCTAAAAATCATTTTTGTTTCATCAATTTTGGGTTAAAAAAAAGTCGTCAGTCACATACCCTACAAATACCCATAATATTGCCACTTTTTGGCCCATCATGATCCTGCACATACCTGCTAACTAACCCCTTACCCCCACTAAGTGGAGGATAAGGATGAGCTGAGATGGATGATGAGAATGAGCTCCTTGCAATAAAGAAAATGATTTGAAATGAATGTAAAACATGTAATAGTGAGGATGCTATGATCCTACAACTATTACATGGAAAGGAGAAAAATGCATGCATTAAGGGATTATTTCTATTATGGGTATGTGCAGGATCATGATGGGCCAAAAAGTGGCGATATGATGGGTATGTGTAGGGTATGTGGCTAACAACCTTTTTTTACCTAAAATTGATGAAACAAAAAGGGTTTTTAGAGGACATTCTCAACTTTCCATCAATATAAATTATGCTTACTTTGAATTTAATAAATAATTATTGTTCATTTTCTATTTGAATTATGACTAAAGTCTTGATTCATAGGCTAATTGAAAAACATCTATAGCTTTCAAATGGTATCACATTTTCTAAATCTAAAACATGTGTCACATTCTATGCGTCACATACTATAGGATTAAAAAAAATTGAATTTCATGAAGTTTTGACCAAGTTAAGGTGGTCAGACATACAAGTTTTTTATTTTTTTAAAATTTGTAATAAAAAATTCATAATTCATTATTTACGTGGAAAAAAATTTAAAAAAAATATGCATCACATCAGGACATGAGTCCTCTACTTATATCTAAAATCTTATAAAAAAATATTATCATTTTATTGTAATTAATGGTTAGACAGACACCTACTTCTTATTTTTGATTGAAATTCAAGTACTGCATTGAAATTTCAAATTTTCACCAAATATATTTCTTTATAAATAAACCTAGTAGTTTAGAAACTACATTCAATTTGCTACAATTCTATTCTTACATATTTTTGAAATAATATAGATAACTTATTCAATTTTTTACGTCAAATTTTCTATAGACATGCAAAATTGACATCATGCATTCCTCATATTTAATTAAATCATATTCACCCATCAATTAAATAAATCAAGTTTATTTGATTAATCTCCTAAGGTTATCTCTTTAATTAAATAAATCATTTTATTTAATTATCTCCTAAAGTTTCTTCATTTAATTAAATCAAATGTATTTAATTAAATGGCTAATGTCCATTATTTCCTCCCATTTGATTTATTTAAATCCTAAAATCTAAATCAAAATTTTCAAATCACCTAATCTCTATCTAAAGTTAATTAAATCTTGATTAACTTCTAACACTAATCCTCTTTTCTCTAGATTTTGCAACTTGCACAATAAATCAATTTATTTGATTTATTATTTCATCTAATTTCATTCAAAAAGGGCATCAAGATGGAATATTCTTCAAATTTGAATTTTCCCTCCCACATGTCTTGTCCTCCAACATAGCATTAACTCCTCTTACATTGTCTCTTACATCTCTCCCACTTGGAATTTAAGACTCTTTCTTCTCCCTCCAACAAGCCATCTTTTTAATTTCAAATATCCTCCTCTTTGGCACATTGATCAAAATATGCACAACCTTCATCCTCTCACATCTTGACAAGTGGCATATTGTCATTGGCTCATGTTTTGTTCCACATCCTTCATGTTTTTCATTCTTCCATCCTTCTTGCAACTATAAATAGAGGTCTCCTCTATCATATTAATCCTCCACAACTTCATACACAATCTTAAGCATTTGAATCTTGTTCATCATATCATCCAAGAGCTTATCAAGGATTGGGAAAGGGATTCTTTCCACATCAAAGAAGCACCAATCCACTATGAGATAGGGTTTGATTCATGTTATTGTGTGTTTTATTTAGCTTCCTTATTTCCTTTGATTGCATACTTAACATGATTTAGTATTTCATAGGGATGTTTTGGTTTGGTTTGCTTTAAATGATTACCCATGTTAATATGTGTTGAATTTTTGAGCATTTTTCATATTTTAACATCCACAAAATGGTGCTAGAAGGAGGGCAGCTTTTTAACACAATGGTTTGTTTTGTTAACACATATGCGTTTGTTAACATAGACAGTTTGTTAACACAGATAATTTGTTAACACAACAGTTTGTTTTGTTAACACATAGGGTGATCCCACAATAGTGGTTTACAATTTTTTGCCAAACTAGACACTAAAATAAATTTTTTTAATTAAATCTTCACTTTCGAGCACCTATAGCGGCTAAACTGTGAGGAATTTGAAGATGATGCAAACTAGAGTTTCGTGAAATTTTTTTTGTAGATTCTAAATATATATTTTTCAAAAAATTTGGAATCATATTGCACTTCTTTTTGCATCTCCCTCGAAAACTAGCTTTTTTTAGAAAACAACATTTTTAAAAAGTGACGCTCACCGTATAACATATAATTTTTTTTCCCTGAAGGATAAAATTCTAATTCTTTTGAATTTGGATTTTTAACTCTGATATCTAGTGCTTCCACTTGGTTAGATAGTTTTTTATTAAATATTTTTTCTTTAATCAAGTTTTGAATTCAAACCAATTACAATTCAGATATAACGCGACCGTATAATGCTTTACTTTTTTTGTATGTATCAAAATTCAATTTTTATTTTTTTGTTGGATCAAGGACTTCAATATTTGGTGTACTCATATTTTTCAAAAAAAAAATTGATAATTTTCTATTTTTCCACATGTGCAAAACAAAGAGCTTGATTTTCAGTGAAAAACCTACATTCACAAGAAATAAAAAATAAATATAATAATCAAATTAAATTTTTATTAAAATTATACTTTTTTGGAAGCTTATAATAAGGACTAAAATGTTACAAAAAAAATAAATTTTAAATGAATTCATTTGATCCCTCAAAAGGTAAATCAAAAGTGGTTTTTTATCAACATTTTGATAGGTGTAAAGGAGACTCTGTTATTGGTATGGTTTAAAACTAGTGGGGTTATATCCAAGGGGGCTTGGTATAAGGTGGTTTGATCAAACCCTCTTCAATTGGAATCCTTTAAATGAAACATTTCAAGGCTTAAATTATTATATTTTCTAAAATTATGTGATTTCAACAAAAATCGGGATCTCCCAGAAATTGTAAACCACTATTATGGCAGCACCCATATACATTCGATAACATGGTCTTGTTAACACAGTCTCGTTAACACATCTATTTTGTTAACACATTAAACGTTTTTTAACAAATACATCTATTGTTTCTGAGCTCAACTTGCGTTGTAAGGCAGTAATAGTATTTTTCCTAGGCTAGAACTGAGTACTCTATCACATGATGCCATTGTTGTTAGGAAGAAGAGATTAATCACAGAGAAAATGAAGGGAGAAATGTAGTAAGAAAACAATGAAAAGTAGATAGGAATGGCATTGCTGATTTGAGTAAAGTGTATTGACTTGAATCTTATTTTGCTTCATCACTGTAACATTTTTGGCTTTGTAATATTTTGTTGATAAAGAAACTCCTGATTGCTAAAGTAGAGAAGTTGCATTTTTTTTACTAAGCTGGGAAATTAATACTCAGAGATAAATTATTCTCTTTCACGTGTAAACAATGGCACCAAATTTTTGCCTGTAAGTAGCGCTATAAATCACTTCTCATTTACTATTTTGCAGGAGGATTTTGAAGCAATGTCTAAAGTCTATGATGTGCATTAATGCGTATCTCCTTGAAGATTTTGTGTCATACAATTTAATTTTCTTGTCTATATTCTTACAGTTTGATGATGTGTATTCCTTAGAGGCATTTAAGTGATTTGACGCACATGTAAGGGAGTGCCTATTTAATATTGATTCAAACATTAAATTGGAAGGAGAAGGCGCCTTTATTGATAGATTTCAACAACAAAGAATGGCATTTATTGTTGGAAAATTTTAACAAGTTGGAGGAGGTGTGTATGTTATCAATTAAATCATTTAAAATCTTTTTTTTTTCTATATTCTTTTAATATCCTTGACTGCTGCAATTGTAGTTGATAATTGCTATTAGTTTCTTTGACTAAAAGGATTCTTATTGGTTTCCCCTGTTTTGTCTCAAAAAAATCTTAACACCAAAAGAATGACAAAATCTAAGATTTTAGGCAGTCTTATATAAAAATTTGTGCATACTCCTATAAATTTTGCAATGTATGCCTAAAACTTGTTTGTGTTTGTTTTGTAACATTGTAGGTTGGCATTGGGAGACAACTGGGATTTTGCTCACATTGGAATCAAAGAACACAAATAGAATGGAGTTGAAGAATTGAGCATTAAATTTGAAGTTGACAAAGTATTTTTAAATGCTTAGAGTTTCAATTGTATGCTTTTGTTTTCTATTTTAGGCCAACTTACATCTTTTTGGATTCTAAAAAGAACACTACAAAAGCTTTCATTTTTTCTACAAAGGGCTTAAAAAGAACTTTAGGCAAACTTACTAGATTTTGTTTAAGGTTAAAAATTGAACAAACAAATTTCATCTTTTGTTTTGGTGCTTTAAAAGGAATCAAATCATTGCTTTGAGGATTTAAAATGAACATGTGCATCTTTGTTTTTGTAATCACTTACCCAAAATAATATCATCAAAAAGATGTATGTGCTTCTCTTGTGCCTCATAGTGATCTTGAGAATCAAAAGGCTTTTGGTGATATTAAGTTGTGTAAGTGATTGCATGCACACTTCAATTTGGATCCTAAAATTGAACAAATCTTGCGAGTGTGAGTGAAACATATCGCAAGTGTTCTCTCTTTGCTTCTCAACAAAGATCAATCAAACTATGGATGTGTTTACTCACTTTTGTGTTATCTTAGAGGGTCTTCCTTGTGGGAAAAAGTAATCACCCAAGAGAATGACCCAACCGGGAACACGCTAAAGCCAAGCGACTTCCACCCAGGATATAAGTGTGGCTATTGGAACAAAGTCCAATATCACGAGGATGGTTCTAATGAGAAGGGCAGCAATATTCCCGCATTAAAACCCTTGTTTAGAAAGGCCAAAATCTCTATCTATTTGTTGGTGCAAGAACAGTCGTTCTGAAGCTACCCCACACTTTTACGACTTTTAGTAGAGATGGAAAGTATGCCATGGGAGATTCATGGGTACTAATGCTTCACTGACCCGAGAAGCGAGTGCACTGTAATGGGGAGCCTATGTGGTCAAGCATCTAACCATCCGCTAAAAGTAGGAATAGCTAGACTTTTCCAAGTGGGGACTCAACAAATATTGTCTTTCATATCTATAGGGTTGTGATTGTTCTTGAAATAAAAACACTTTTCTTGTTCAAAAATATTGAAAAACAAACATTTAACATGAGCATAAAATCTCAAACCCTTTAGGAGAAGCAAATATCCTTGAACAAATTCAGGTGATGTTGCTTTCCCTTGGGATTCTCATCCTTAGAGTATTCTAAGCATTTGGATTTCATCTCAATTTTCTCCTCCTAAGGTCAACATTAGGAAAAAATTTCCTTGATTTTTTCTAGATTTCCACATAATGGACTTTGTGGGATGAAAGAGAACTAGGACATTGGACATCTAGTTTCAAAACCTAATCAAGAAGTGTGGATGTGGTAAAAGAAATTAATTAACCAAGATTAACTCAAATTGGACCCCACACATGTTCTTGGTATCTTTTGGTCATATGGTTTTCATGCAAACATTGGTCTTTTGGTTTGAGCTACTCTTAGAGAAAAGAATGTTATTCACTATCTTGGTCTTGTAAACAAGGTCCCTGTTAGGTTCATTTGGAATCAAATCAAACACTTCATCCATCCAAAACATTTATTATCCCATCTCACAAACAGTTTTAGAGCTTTGGAAAAATCATTATCTAGACTTGGGTACATCCTTAAACCAAATCAAAATCATTTGTTTAGTTAGGTGTGTGTGGATGAATCCTTCCCCAAACACTTAGTTAAATTATCATCTCTTTGAACAAATTTATCCTAAGGTCACATCCAACATCTTAGGTTTTACAATTTCATTATCCAATCAAAACAATCAAAATCAAATCCTAGAAAGTCTAGCATTGATCCAAAGTTCCTAAAAGTTTGACACCCATATCATTCACCCCTTTCATCCTTCATCTCGTCATTGGTCCTAAATCCCTTAGAGGTCAACAACGTCAAAATACAAGAACATGGAATATAAACTTGATCCATACATCATGAGTGTTCTAAACCAACCAAACTATCAAAGCCTTACAATGTCAATTGATTATCGAAACTCGCATTTATACAATCCATACATGGGATCATTATCTCCTACAAACCTCAATGGTACAACAAATGTGAGTTGCCCAGTCAAAATTTTGGAACACCTTTCGCAATGGTAGATTTAAATCCAAGACCAAACCTACAAATCTATCAACCAAACACCTAATTCATGAGTCTTCCATATATGAACAAAATTTTCCCACCAAATCCGTACATGCCAAAAGTGAATATACCGAGTACAAGTTTACCAAGCATGAACGTTTCAAATCCACACTTGGTAAACTTTGGGATATATATGTTTATGAATCATACAAATGTTGTTCAAAGTCCAAACAATATGTTAATGACTGCATGCATTGATCTAATTCAAGGTAACACCATGCAAAATCAAAGTTATCTAAATCAAGGCAATGGGATTCCCAACCACAAAAATGATCAAGTTCAACCTATAATGCCAAATTTGAACATCATCCCAAATCAGAACATTGTCCAAAATCAATTTTTCCATTATCCCATTCAAACACCACAAGTATGCATTCCAAATCTACTTGAACTATATCAAGGGTGTGAAGATCAAAATCAAGATCAAATTTTATGAGCTCAAATTACTTCACTTGCAAAAATAATTGACTCATTTTTCCAAGACACATCTCCACTCCAAAATCAATACACTCTTCCATTGGGTAAACCATGTCATCAAAGAATTGAATTGTGTCCACAACCACATCAAGAAAAATATCTCCAATGTCAAGAAGTTAGATATCAAGATCGACCACATCAAAAAATCCAACCTCCACATCTCGAAGATCAATCACCATATCTCAAAGATCAATCACCGCATCTCCAAAATCAATCACTACAAGGTCAATTTAAAGTGCAAATCTCACAAGGTAAAAAAAAAAAGTACACACCACTTAGGAGACCAATTGAATCGGTCATGCAACAATTGGTACAAGAAAATCTCATCAAACGCCCGTTTATGCAAACTATCAAGAACCCCTAGTTAAACCACCAGGGTTTAACGACAAGCACCTTTATGATTTTCACAAAATAAAGGGACACACAACATCAAATTGCATTCAACTCAAAAATATCATCCAAGACCTTATTGATCAAAAAATAATAGCTATTAGGGGCAATGATGAAGATTCAACCACTAGTGATAGCATTGACAATCTCCCCACCACAATTGTTGAAGACAATGATCAAAATTTATCCATCAATCAGCACCTTGAAGGTTTTTCTACCTCATCCAAAGATCAAATCAACATATATCAAGAGTCACTTTTCAATCATGATCAAAATCCACCAACAATACCCAACAATGATCTAATTCAAGAAATGTCAACATCACTTGACCCTATGGTTGAAGACATTGATAATCTTTCTACCACAATTGTTGAAAACAATGTTCAAGATTCTGCATTAATGAGCTCATTGAAGATGTTTCTACCCCATCCGATGATCAACTCACCATACATCAAGAACCACTTTTTAGTGATCTATTTCAAGGAGTGTTAGAATTACTTGATCCCATTGACATAATCTACAATCCATTGACCAATGATTATATTGAAAATGTCTCTACATTGCCTTATGAGTTAGAGGACATATCTCAAGAATTTATTCCAAAGCATGATCAAAATCTTTCACCAAGGTCTAGCAATGGTCCTTTCCAAGACATGTTGACCCCCTTTGACCTCATGGTTATAGATATTGAAGGGATCCTCAACTCAACATTTGATCCAAGTCCACTCAAAGATCAAGAGGATATTGAGCCACTTCCCATGCCTAATGAAGATATATCCAAGAACCCTTTGTAAGAAATCCATCCTTTGAAATTGACCCATGTCAGAACTTGATCCAAAGCATGTCGAAATCAATTCTGAAATCATTCAAGATCAAGAATTTGTATCTCCAAGCTACTACAATGATCTAATCCATGGACACTCTCCTATCTATACAAGATGTCACAAATGATGATCACATCCACATAGCACATACTCCTCCATCTACCCATGAGATGCTTTCTTTGGATGGACACGTAGATGATCTTCATGTAGAACAGGATTCCTTTACTCCTAACATTATTACACAAAAAGAGCAGGTTATTGATTCCTACAATAAAACTGATTTATCAACATTAGGATCAAATATTTCCCAAATTCAAACTGAGGACATCATGTATGAAGATATCCAGCATTATCCACTCAAGTAAATAGGTCAAATAGAATAGGGTATTCCAGAGTTAGTAGAGAATCAAATTGAAATAATGTCATCTACAGTGGTCATTTATCAGAGAATGAATTCTAAAAATGAACTCTCAAAACAAGAAGAATCAAAGAACAAAGGTGCTACTACCACCATACTAGATGCAACTATGTGTCAAGAAAATGTCAACATAGGGAGCATGAAGAATCCTTATGATGAAACTGATGTTAATACTACAACCAGCCACGTCATGAATCTTCATCCACCCATCACCCCATCCATGAATTGGGACCAACATCAAAAGAAGGATTTAAATCAAAGAAAGAAGAACCTCATCAAAGCAAAAGAAGTAAGCAAGCATAATGGACAAATCAAATACACATGGATACTAAGGAATACAAAGAAAGATTATCCCTATCAAACTCCATTAGTCAAAGAAACTATGGGGAAAAATAAAAAGGGGAAAAGTATCCATCAAAGATGTCCACAAAGGAAAAAGTAGGCTTCACAAGCAATGTACAAAGTATATCAAGTAGTTGGTCCTAATTTCATGCACACTTTCGTTTCCACCCATAATTGCTCATCTTCCCAAGTTTGGAGAGTTAAAGGTTCCAAACTATCAAACAGTCCATCTCTTATTCCTAAATTCACTCCATCCACGATTCCATGCATGATATCCAACTCTCACATTGACCAGGTATTGGCAACAACCCTTCATCATAAGGATTCAAAAGGCACTATATTGCAATGTGTGCACAAAGACAAAGTTAAGTTCTCCAGTATCAACAAAGCTGATCAAGAATCTCAAAAGTTTTATTCAAGTGCATGTATCTTGGAAAAGAAATTTCTTCAAGCAGGATATCGATGGCACATTATGACAAGGGCATCTACATTGGTAGCACCAAGTGGTTCAGCATGAGCTTTAAATCTTTCACAGAAAAATCAAAAAATATGAAAATCCAAAAAAATTAGAGAAAGGATTAAAAACAGTAAAGAGAAAAATCATCCTCCAGTGAAAACCACTACGATGGCGCTTTGGACAGGTACCATGATGAAAACCTAGAAAATAGAAATCATGTGTAGAATCAAGCATTTGTGTGCATCAGTTCAAGTGAAAGCATCTCATCACATACATAATAAATCTAGCATTTCATCCATCTCATCCATCCATTCATCCATGAACCATTGATCCAATCCATTTTCATCCATCTCCATCCATAGTCCAAATTATCTTGATCTTGATGAAAATTTTGGTGTACACATCTTGAAATGAGTCATTTTCATTGATCCCATCCTACCCAACATCATCTAAGCCATGAAGCATTATCCAACACCTTATCTTATCGCAAGATAATCCATATCCATCTATCCATACATCTATCCAAGCATCCATCCATGGCATTCCATACATTGCTAGAACAATGGGGGAAGATATTTACATCTTGCTTCAGGAATAAATCTTGACATATATCCTCTAGCTTATGTGGTGATCTGAACATTGGCAAACATGAAATTAAATTGGTTAAAGCACTTGTGAGAAAGAATCCAAATCACTAGCCCATGGTACATTTTGACAAGAATATGTTCCTTACCAAGCTTCATCTTTCATAGAACATCAATCCAAACAATCAATATCAGTTGCATCTAGTTTGCACATCAATGTCGCATCAAATCATTCAAAACAATTTTGTTCCAAAATCAAGCTTCAAAATCCTGATCAATCAAATCCAGTCAATCCATCATCTCGGGAAATCTTTCCCAATCCTTGTGTTGCTTAACACTATCCTTGCATTGTTGTGTATCCTCAATAATGTTATCATCATCAATCCCTCATCATCTTGGGATATCCATCCACATCCTTGTGTTGCTTAACACTATCCTTGCATTGTTGTATATCCTCAACAATGTTATCATCATCAATCCATTGATCTGATCAGTCAACCTTAGCTTGGTTTTCAACAAAATCCCAAACAAAGCATTGATATCATCACACATATCCATATCCAAATCATCAAAATCATGCAAAAATTCAAAAACATTAGAAAATCAAAAAATCCAAAAACATTCAAAAAACCAAGAAATCCAAAAACATCCAAATCATATCAAAATCCAAAAATAGGTCAAAAAGTTAGAAAAACATCAAAAACATGTTATCCAAACTATGTTGTCTCTGAGCTTAAACGTAGGCAAGGTTGATCTTTGATTAGCCCCTAAGACACAAAATCCAAAAATATTCATAAAATATTAGAAAACACAAAAACATTGGAAAAATCAAAAATCAAAACACTTGTAAAATCTTGAAAACACCAAAAATAGCCTCAAAAACATCCCAAAAACATCCAAATATTTGAAAAATCCATCCATCCGATTTCGCTTTCACCCGCAATAAACTTCCATCCATAATAAATTGATCGTTACCTTCATCCTTTGACAATATAAACAAAAAAAACCACAACAGTCAGCAAAAAACAAACTTCAAATGTAAAATCAAAATCAAAACAACAAACTTTTAAATGCAAAATCAAACTCTTGATCATTCACAAACATGTCAATCAACCTTATATAAATAACCTTTCAAAACAACCTATCAACTTGCCACCATCCACTAACATGTCCTAGGATGTATCCTTCCTACAATGGGCATTATCTATTGGCAAAACAGTTTGGATAAACAAAATGATGTGCCACCATCCACTAACATGTCCTAGGATGTATCCTTCCTAAAATGGGAATCATCTATTGGCAATCGTTTCGATTCTTATCCTAAACAAAACAAATCCCTTTGGCTACAGGTATGAAGAACATTGACTTGTTTGTGTGCTTGATCTTTTCTTTTTTATTTATCTTATTGTGCTCATTCCAATGACCTCTCGATGATGTCTAATCAAAGTGATTTAGAGAGAAAGGAATGGGGCATCGATCATTATCTTTTTGAGTGTTGTGCTTGTTGGATGTTCTTGTAATATAACTTGGTGAATACTTACTTTGTTAGGTGCATCCTAGCAAAGTTTCCGTATGTCAAGTGTGAACAATAATACTCCTATCTGTTTGTCGAGTCAAAGTCCATCGCACTAAGTACAACGCCATCCTGGTTCTTTATACCTTGATACATCATGCCTATGTGTGTTATCAAACATAAGGTAAGTATCCCTTTTAAAGTCCCAATTCCTTATAAGAAAATCATCCATCTCTCATCATCATAAAGTTGGCTTGTTGAATCCTCTTGTCATCATCTCATTTCTTCTTTTCTGCACTAACATCATACTAGAATAGTTAATCATCATTGCCAATGCATCCATCCTGCATCCACAAACCATCAGCATACTGCACATCATATCATATCATGTTGATCATCATCATAATATAGATCTGTTAGTCTAAGAATCTCATAAATCATACATTTGCATCAAACATCCATTGCATAATCATATAGGCATTATTGCATCAACCATCTCATTTGCATCATCATCATAACCAACCATACGTCCATCTTGAACCTATTTGTCACAAGATCGACCTTCAAATCATACTTTTTGCTCAATCTCTCGAGGGGGCAATGTACTAGTATACTTCTTTTCATTGGGGCATTAGAAAAAATCAGAATTTTTTTTAATTTTGATTGCGGCAAGTTTATTATTTGAACCAACGTAGCAAGTACATTGTTTCAAAAAGGGGAAAAATGTACACATGTAAAATTGACATCATGCATTCCTCATATTTAATTAAATCATATTCACCCATCAATTAAATAAATCAAGTTTATTTGATTAATCTCCTAAGGTTATCTCTTTAATTAAATAAATCATTTTATTTAATTATCTCCTAAAGTTTCTTCATTTAGTTAATAAATCAAATGTATTTAATTAAATGGCTAATGTCCATTATTTCCTCCCATTTGATTTATTTAAATCCTAAAATCTAAGTCGAAATTGTCAATTCACCTAATCTCTATCTAAAGTTCATTAAATCCTAATTAACTTCTAACACTAATCCTCTTTTCTCTAGCTTTTGTAACTTTCACAATAAATCAATTTATTTGATTTATTATTTCATCTAATTTCATTCAAAAAGGGCATCAAGATGGAATATTCTTCAAATTTGAATATTCCCTCCCACATGTCTTGTCCTCCAACATAGCATTAACTCCTCTTACATTGTCTCTTACATGTCTCCCACTTGGCATTTAAGACTCTTTCTTCTCCCTCCAACAAGCCATCTTTTGAATTTCAAATCTCCCCTTCTTTGGCACATTGATCAAAATGTGAACAACCTTCATCCTCTCACATCTTGACAAGTGGCATCTTGTCATTGGTTCATGTTTTGTCCCACATCCTCCATGTTTTGCATTATTCCATCCTTCTTGGTTATAAATAGAGGCCTCCTCTATTATATTAATCCTCCACAACTTGATACACAATCTTAAGCATTTGAATCTTGTTCATCCTATCATCCAGGAGCTTATCAAGGATTGGGAAAGGGCTTCTTTCCACATCAAAGAAGCACCAATCCACTATGATATAGGGTTTGATTCGTGTTATTTTTTGTTTTATTTAGCTTCCTTGTTTCCTTTTATTGCATACTTAACATGATTTATTATTTCATAGGGATGTTTTGGTTTGGTTTGCTTTAAATGATTAACCATGTTAATGTGTCTTTAAGTTTTGAGCATTTTGCAGATTTTAACATCCACATTGCCTAACTCTAATTTTTTTGTATTTTTCGCCACTTAAGGGCCTATTTTTTCCATGATGATCTTTCACATACCCTTATATCAAATTTGTCTAAGATCCCCTGTAAAGCACGACACTCATCAGTATTGTGCCCAAGGACTCTATGATATCGACAATGAGACATGTTTGTGTTCTTATGTTTTGGATTTTTATTTTCTTTTATAGGTGGTAATGTTAAGAGTCCTTCATTAAGAAGTATATGTAAGTTCCTTTCAATTTGAGACATGGAACATGGGAATTGAAGCGTTTTGAGTTTTTAAGGTCTTTGTTTCTTGCTTTATTCACAAATTTTTTGAGATAGATTTTGAGGAGGTCCTAAGATTCCCTTATCATCCTTACGAGGCATTGGTTGTTTCTTAGGAAGGAGGATCTTGATATCCTAGTCCTTTTATTTTTTTAATAGGAGGTTGCTCTAAAAGCTTGTGAATTTCATGCTCATTAGTTATGTCACATCCTTTTTTAGTAAAAATATTAAGGCCTTGGCCATAAGTCTCTTCTAGTTTGATGGGAGTCTTGGTCACTTTGTTAACATAAGATGGATAGGTATACACTTGATTAGAGGAGCTAGGTTCACTCATTGTCAAAAGTTTAGGCTTAGTTTGTGACTCAATTTTAGGATGTAAAAGAAAAAGCATCTCAAGTTTTTGTTGGTTATTTCATGGAAGAATTAAAGGATGCATTATTCTCAAGATTGTCAAGGAAATCATTTATGAACTTATGCATGCTAGCATCATCTTCTCCTATGATGTAAACTCCACAAGGACACTCATTAGGATTTGGTTGAGCATGGCTAGGGTCAATTATGTATTAGGATCATTACCAAAAACATAACTTGAAACATCAACCAAGGAGAACAAGGACTTCCACAAATTGCTAAAACACTTGTCCATTCTCAAATTTTTAGATTTAAAAAAGGTAATTTTCTGATTACACAATGCAAAAACCTAAAAATTATGTCTTGTAAAAGCAATTTTGAAATCACACAATGCACCAGTTTCATTCAATGAAGCTAAATATTGTGAGCACCATAAATCTCCAAATAGCCTAAACCTCAACACTCATTAGCATGGGTTAGTTCAAACTATGCAAACCTACTAATGCTCCTATGAAATAATACATCATGCCTCATAAACAACATAATAAAACCAACTAATTGAAAGCATAAAAGAAGAACAATGTATACCTATTCCATAATGGATTGGTGCCACTTTGATATGAAAAGTGGCCCTTTCCCAACACTTGACAAGCTCAATGATAAAATGCCTTGAAGATGCTATTCTATGAAGTGGACAAAATTAGCTCTCAATGTGAAGAGAGTAACTTTGCTCTAAGTTGTGGATGATAAAAATAAAGGATAACCTCTCTATTTATAGAAGAATTTGATGAGAGAAGAGGAAAAAGGGATGAATGTGGGATAAAAACACAACCAATAGGAAGAAGCCACTTGTCACCATATGAATGGGCCAAGGATGTGCATGTTTTGATGAATGTTCCCATAAATGCAATTAGTTGAAATTTGAAATTAGTGAAATGACAAGGTGGAGGGAGAGTCAAATGGAGTTATGGCCACTTGGCTCAAGGAAAAAGGACTTGTAAGATGAAATAAATGCCTTGTTGGAAGGACTTATCCCATTTGGAGGGATTTTCAAATTTGGAGGAATATTCCCTCAAAGATTCCAAGTTGAGAGAAAATGAAGATTTAATAAATTAATTAAATTGATTTATTTGTGCAAGTGGGAAAAGCTAGAGGATGTGACACAGATTAGATTAGATTTAATCATGATTTGATTAAATAAGAGGAGGATAGGTGATTTTGACTTTTGACTTAGATTTTAGGATTAAAATAAATCAAAATGAGAAGAAAATGATAAAGATTTGATTAAACAAATATTCAATTTATTTAATCAAAGAGGATGATGTTAGTGGTTTAATTAAATAAATTTGATTTATTTAATTAAATGAAGAACTTTAGAAGTTAATTAAATAAGATTGATTTATTTAATTAAAGAGGGACCTTAGGGTTAAATAAATAAAATGATTTATTTAATCAAAAGAGGATAATGATTTAATCAAATAAATTTGATTTATTTGACAACAAGGGAATTAAGATGGATTAATTAAATGGTCAAAGTTAGTTGATCGAGATATTTTTCATGTCTACATTTTTTCCCTCTTTGAAGCGATGCATTGCTATGTTGGTTCAAAGAATAAACTTACTGCAATCAAAATTCAAAAAATTTCTAATTTTTTCATATGCCCCAGCAAAAAGAAGTATACTAGTACATTGCTCCCTCGAGAGATCGAGTGAAAAGATTCAATTTGAGGGTCGATCTCATGATAAAGAGGTTCAAGATGGATGTATGAGTGGTTATGATGATGATGCAAATGAGATCATTTTAAGATGCTTAGAATAACCAATCTATATTATCCTAAACAATTTAAATGATGATATACTGCATTTGAGATGGATGATGTGATGATGCCTATATGATTATGCAATGGATGTTTTTATGCAAATGTATGGTTTTATGAGATGCTTAGAATAACAGATCTATATTATGATGATGAACATGCATGTGAGATGATTAGTGTTTCTTATATGATATGATATGATATGATATGCAATATGCTGATGGTTTTTGGATGCAAGATGGATGCATTGGTGATCATGATTACCTGATCATGACATGATGTTAGCATGGAAAAGAAGAAAGAAGAAATGAGATGATGACAAGAGGATTCAACAAGTCAACTTTATTAGAGATGATGATGAGAAATGTATGATTTGCTTATTAGGAATTGGTATTTTAAAAGGGCCACTTACCTTATGTTTGATAACACACATAAGCATGATGCATCAAGGTATAATGAACCAAGACGGAGTTGCATGTAGTGTGATGGACTTTGACTTGACAATCAGATAGGAGTACTCCTGTTCACACCTAACATATGAAACCTCATTTAAAATGTAGTTCAGATATTTCAAACATCTCAAACCAAAACATAGAAAAGAATTCATTCCTATGTGGTCAACAAAACACCTAAAACACCCTCCCTACGCCCAAATAAAGCATGCATGACTAAGGTTATATTACAAGAACATCCAACAAGCACAATAGATAAAAAGATAATGATCGTTGCCCCATTCCTATCTCTCTAAATCCTTTTGTTTGGACATCATTGAGAGGCCATCGGAATGAGCGCAAAGAGATAAGTCAAAAGACAAAGATAAAGTAAACAAACAAGCTAATGATCTTCAATACCGCTAACCAAAAGGAAATGTGTTTTTTAAGGATAAGAACTGAAACGATTGCCAATAGATAATGCCCATTGTAGGAAGGATACATCCCAGGACATGTTAGTGGATGGTGGCACGTTATTTCATTTATCTAGTGTTCTTTCCAATCAATAATTCTAATTGTAGGAAGGATACATCCTAGGACATGATGTTATATAATGATTGATTTGGGACTAATTGGATGATAAGCTATTGACCAAAGAGTTGACCAACTTGTTTACATATGGACCTAAACCTTATACTTTGATGTTTTTGAGTTTTCACTTTTGAACTGCCAGACTTGTTTATGACTGTATCACCAAAGGTTGGGGATGATGATTGATTTATTGTGAGTGATGTTTATTGTGGGTGAAAGCGAGATGAGACGGGTCATTTTTTCAAATATTTGGATGTTTTTGATGTTTTTGAAATGTTTTGAGGTTTTTTTTGGTATTTTTGAGATTTTTTATTTTTAAATTTTCAAATGTTTTAGGGTTTTCTGAGATTTTGACCAAGAGACTAACCTAAGGACCTATCCTAGGGGCCTCAGAGGCTGATCAATAGATTAGCCTTGCCTACATTATACACATAGAGACCATGTAGTTCACTGACACAAACTCGATTATTGATGAGATATGAACAAATGGACTACCAGTTTATTATGACAACTTCTAAAGGACTAACCTAATGTCTCGGGGGATGATCAACCAAATCAACATTTCCTATGTTCAAGGCTCAGAGACCCGTAGTTCGACAAGACGACTCTTTTTTTGAATTTTTGACTAAATTTTTTATCTATTTTTTGGATTTTGATGTGTTTTGAATGTTTTGGGATTTTTTTTGGTTTTCTGATGTTTTTGGATTTTCTAATTTTTTGATGTTTTTAATTTTTTGATTTTAGGATCTTCAAAACATACACAAATCTGATCCAATGAGAACATGCCCCCAGCATGATGTGATAGTAAAGGCAAGACAAACTAAACTTGAGGATGGGCCAAGTAGTACTAGGTGGGATCATGAGGCAAACATAGGACCAAGCTATGATGCAGACATGGATGGTGGATGGAGATATGAAATGTGATGGATGGATGATGCATAACAATCTGTGAAGATCCTAGTGGATGGAAAGTGCTTATTTACACAAGGCGCCTCTTTGCCAGGTTTTCACCAAGGTACTTGCCCAAAGCACCACTGAAGTGGTTTTCGCTAGAGGACGATTTTTTATCTTTACTATTTTTAATCCTTTTTTTTCTTTTTTTTGGTTTTTTTTTCTTTTTTGATTTTTTTTTTTGTCACCAAGATGCCTGTTTGCCAGGTTTTCATCAGGGTGACCTTTTTTTAGGACATTTTCTGATTATTTTGGTATTTTTGGTTATATACCTCAAAACATTTTAGGCATAAAGCTTTTTGAGATGGGAGTTCTTCATGGGCTCCTACAGAGGCTCGCCTTTCGGTGTTGACAATTGATATGCCCCTGACTTGTAATTTTCTATGATGACAAATGGTCCTAACCAGTTGGCTTCAAATTTTACTTTGCTATCTGAATTAGGGACATTCTTATAATTCTCTTTTAGCACTAGTTCTCTGACTTGGAAAGTCCTACTTCTAATCTTCTTGTTATAACTCTGCTTGAGTCAATTTTGATATACCTGCAGGTGGTTCAATGCTTCTATACGTCACTAATCCAATAGCTCTAGCTCATTCAGTCTTGATACTCGGTATTCTTCATCGTGATGAGGTTTTGTAGTGATAGTCTCAGTGACGAGAGCTCGATCTTAATGGGTAATACGGCTTCTAATTCGTAGACCAGGGAGAAGGGGGTGGCACCTGTTGGTGTGTGGATGCTAGTTCGATAGGCCCAAAGGGAAGGATTTAGCTACAGATGCCAGTCACGACCTACGTCATTGACTATATTTTTGAGGATTTTTAGAATGATTTTATTGGTAGCTTTACTTGGCCATTTCCTTGGGGATAATATAGAGTGGAAAAGTAATGTTGGATTTTTAATTTTTCACATAGATCATGAACATCCTGATTCTTGAAAGGTGTCCCATTATCTGAGATAATAGCTCAGGGAACACTGTATTGGCATATTAAGTAGTTTAGGATGAACTTTGATATCTGCTTTCCAGTGATGTATGTCATGGAGATGGCTTCCACCCACCTGGTAATGTACTCAATGGCGGTTATGATAAACTTGTGGCCATTAGATGAGGTGGGGGTTATTTTTCCAATGAGATTGAGTCCCCACTGCGAAAAGGGCCATGGTGTGATAATGGGATGGAGCTCTTGAGTTGGAGCATGGATGAGGTTCCCATGTTGTTGACATTATAGGCACCTTTTGACGTAGTCATGTGCTTCTCTTTCCATTGTAGGCCAATAATATCCCATCCTCAGTAATTTCTTGGCCAAGGTCATTCCGCTTCAGTGTGGACCACAAATACCATTATGCACCTCAGTTAAAGCGATCAATGCCTCCTCAACATTTAAATAGTGTAGTAGGGTTCCTTCTATGCTCCTATGGTAAAGGGTATTTCCTAGGTTGACAAATCGGGATGCTTTCTTGACAAAGGTTCTTTTTAGGCTTGAGGGTAAGTTAGCAGGTAGGACACCTATTCGTAGGTAGGTATAAATTTCATGGTACCAGGGATCACTAGGACCAATGATTTCACACACAAATTCTGACTCTGGTACCTCGAATGCGGGTATGAGAAGCTGTTCTACCAAGAATTCATGTCTCAGGGCATTGCAAGGGATGTCTTGTAGGGATCCAATTGTCGCCATGGTTTCTGCTGCTCTATTGTTGGCTCTAGGAATCTGCTCAAATTTGATATCAATGAATGATTCTTTGAGGCTCTCTACCAACTTTTTATATGGATTCAGTTTATCATCCTTTGTTTGGTACTCGTCATTCACTTGATTGATTATCAGCTAGGAGTCTCCATATACCTTGAGGGCCATGATGTGCCACTACACTACTATTTTGAGACCTATGGTTAATGCCTCATACTCTACAATATTGTTAGTGTAGGGGAATTCCAATTTGTAGGATCTAGGTATATAGTCCCCCTATGGGGTGATGAAGAAGACACCAACTCTTGATCCATGTTTCATGTAGGAACGATCAAAGTAGAGTTTCGAGTGGTCGGTTATGCTAAGATTGAAGATGGATTCATCTGGAAACTCTAATATGAGTGGATTGTCTGAATACATGGGTGCTTCTGCAAGCTGATCTGCAATCACTTGGCCTTTGATTGCTTTTCATTCCACAAACTCGATGTCGTATTCAGATAGAATCATGACCCACTTGGCCATCCTTCTTGTGAGCATTGCCTTTGATAGTAGGTATTTTAGGGGGTCGATTTTGGTGATGAGTTTGATTTTATGTGCCAACATGTAGTGTCTAAATTTTTGTGAAGCAAACACTACTACTAGACAGGATTTTTTGATGAATGAGTATTTTAACTCATGCCCGACCATTTAGCTGATGTAATAGATGGCCCTCTATGTCCCATTTTCATCATGTTGAGCTAGGAGAGCACCAAGGGCTATTGTTGCTAACACATAAAGGATTAGTGGCTTTCTTGGGATTGGTGGCATGAGGACCAAAGGTGTGAGTAGATATTCTTTGATTTTGTTGAAGGGTTCCTCGAACTTGTCATCCCATTTGTATGCTACTCCCTTGTGAAGTAGGTGAGAATATGGGTTTTGCTTGTCTGCCAGTTATGTTATGAATCTACGAATAGACTGAAGCCTGCCTTGGAGGCCTCTTAATAGTTTCAATGTTTTGGGTGCCTCCATCTCAAGGATTGCTTTTACCTTGATATGATTTATTTCAATACCCCTCATTGACACTATGTATCCTAGTAGCTTTCCTGATTGTATGCCAAAGACACACTTCTTTGGATTTAAGCAGACATTGTATTCCTCCAACCTGTTGAAAATAGCGCTCAAGGTTGTTATGTGATCTCTCCTCTTTTTGGATTTTTCTAGTATGTCATCAACGTAATCTTCGATAGTCTTGTGGATCATGTCATGGAAGATTAACATCATGGCTCTCTGGTAGGTATCCCTAGCATTCTTTAGGCCAAATGGCATCATGTTCCAACAATAGGTCCCTCATGGACAAATGAAAGCCATTTTGTGTTGGTCATCTTTAGCAATCATTATTTGGTTGTACCCAGAGAAATTGTCCATCAAAGAAAGCATTTCATGTCCTATTGCCATGTCCACTATCATGTCAATGTTAGGAAATGGGAAATCATCTTTCGAACATGCTTTTTTTAGATCTCTAAAATTCGTGCAAACTCGAATGCCCCCATCAGGTTTTGAAACAAGAACCGGATTTGACACCCACTCCGGGTAGTTGATTGGTCATATAAATCCTACATCAAGTGGCTTCTTTAATTCCATCTTGACTAACAAAGTAATCTAAGGATGCATTTTCCTATTTTTTTGTCTAACAGTCTTTGCTTCAGAGTAGACTACTAGGTGATGGACCATAATCTCTGGATCGAGCCCAAGCATGTCAGCATAGGTCCATACAAAATTAACTTGTCTCTCTCTCAAGAAGGCTGCTAGGAGCTCTTGTTCTTCTAATAGTAATGACTCTGCATAGAATGTGATGTGTCGAGTCTCCTATGTTCCCAAGTTAACTGGATTGCATTTTTCAGCTAGGACCACTAATTTTTCTTAATGGAGGGCTCTGAGAGGAAGATTGAATCCCCCATCCTCAAGTGCCTCAAAGAGGTTTTCATAGTGTGGTTTTCACTCAAGGACCTAGAGATTATTCTTAGTTTTTTGCACTAAGGGATTCAATCATTTCCCCATAGTATGCATGTGTTTCCAGCACAATGATGAATCCTTCTTTATGATCCCCACATGCAATATTATCCTGTAGTCCCATGAATTCTGAGAGTGCCTCATCATTTTCGAATGTGTCAAGAATTGGTGGTCCTCATTGGTCATAATCGATGAGTTGTGGGTATACTAGATAGATTTCATGGTTTTGATGGTCATTTGTCTCAAAAGACATGGTACTAAGCATGAGGATAGAGGAGTTCTCGAAGAGCCTAGGTAAATCAGTTATGGCATCTTCCTCATCACTACTACTGCAAACATCGGTTATGTCAAATGTGAAATTATCTAAGGGTAGGCCCGTGGATACAGAATATTGTAGGACAACTATCATTTTCTAAGGATTTTTGACCTTTTTCATTGGGGGATTTCAGCCATGTATGGTTATACTCAGAGGGGTACATCCGAGGCCAATATTTTTCAGTCGCGTCTCAAGAATAATAGGTATTAGAAGCCCGTTGTCATTTTTTCCAATCTTTTTGTTTCTATCATAGCCCATGGCGAGCATCATTTTTAAACCCTTACTACTATCATCCATAGGTAGATTGGATGTTGGTCTATTATCTTGATATAGGAAATGAGATGAGTCCTCTTCTATTATCTCCCTGCCTATATCTCCCCAACTTTGGAAGTTGGAAGAGCCTACTATGAATGTTTGGGATGATGAAGCATCCTTTGATTGTAGTCATCCCCATGACCTAAGAGATTGTGGTAACTCTCCTACCATGAAGGAATTCTTTGGGATTATATAGTGCCCACATCCATTATCCTGGATAATAACCTTGATGTCGGAGATGACGAGGATGGTGGGTATCTCTGTCACAAAAGTGGAGGTGAGAGTAGCTAGGTCAATGTATGGGGTAGATGGGCCTTCATCATTCTTTCATAATTGGGGGATTTTATAATATTTGGCCTCTAGGCTCTTGCAGTAAGAGAATAGTTTGGGATCCCCATGTATAGTGACCTCCTAGCCTTGGTATGTGAATTTGACACACTGGTGGAAGGTTGATTCCACTACTTGCATCCCATGGATCCACGGACGTCCCAAGAGAATGTTGTAAGGAAAATCAAGGTCGAGGACCTAGTAGGTGGTTTCCATTATTGTTGACCCCACTTAGATGGGGAGTTGGATAGTGCCTTGAGACACTCTCTCTTGATCATCGTATGGCCTGATTGTGATACCTTTGCCTTTGTCTATGGTATCCTCACATATTCCCAGATTCTTTATTAGCTTAAGGGAACAAATATTTAAACATGCACCTCCATCCACCAAAACCCTCTTGAATTTGTTCTTATATACCAAGACCTCCAAATGGAGTGTGTGATTGTGAGATGGTTGGGCAGGGAAGTCTTGATCGGAGAATGTGAGAATATTTGGTGTAATAATATTTCTGATCATAGCTTGGAATTGTTCGGTATCAAGATTTGCGGAGAAATCGGATGAGGCTAATGCTTCCTTGAGGATCTTTTTATGGGCCGATGATATCTTCAGTAACTCCATGATGGAGATATGAGCTAGGGTTCTTTTCAATTGATCAATGACATTATAACCACTAGGAACTGATCTTGGCTTGGAAGTGGGTGCTCTAGGGGGCTGAGATGACCCTACGACGGTGATTCTCCCGCCTCTTGTGGTGACTCCACAATTAGCGTGGGCTCCCTTGATGGTGATAACCAATCAATACTCGTCTAGGGATGCAATGACATGGTCGTATACATGGTTGACACTTTTCAAAGTTCCCTTTCCCTCATCATTATTGTTGTTCCCTTGATTGTTGTGATTAGGCATCGGATTCGTGTATATTTTGAGATTCTAGTTTCCAAATGGCTGCTCCACATTTATGATTTTTTCATCAATGAGGTCCTGGATTAGGTTTTTTAACCTCATGCAACTATTAGTGGTGTGCCCTTTTATTTTTTGAAAGTCACAAACCTAGTTTTCGTTGTACCAGGGTGGTTTCACTTTTGGTTCTTGGTAATTCTCATAGGTAGGAGCCTTGATGAGGTTTTCGTTTATCAATTTCTTCATGATGACCTCGAGTGGTTCTCCACAGGTCATGTACTTCTACTTGATGGGATTTTTTTTGTAGGGGTGGTCCCCCTTGATTATTTAGGTTATTAACTTGATTGTTGTTTGGTTTGTGTTGTGATACTATGTTGGTTTGGGTGTTGTTTCGATCATTGTTCTACGGTTGTTGGTAGGTTTGATTGTTTTGTCTTAGAGCACTAATCATGACCTTAGCATCAACCACGCCATCATTTGTGGAATTTTTGTTCCTTACCCATGTGTGAGGTTTCTTGTTATAGCTATTGGATGGGTGACTATTTTGTTGTTCTAGATATGTGGGTGTCCCTCCTTGTGAAATAAGGGCTCATTCAATGTTAAGCGCCTTAGGGATCAATTGATCATATGTGGTGATCCCTTGCACCTTGAGGTTGAAGTCTAAGGCTCTGTTGAGGTTGGAGATGATTGTGCAAACTTGTTGTTCTTCTGGCATGGCCCATTTTCTCCTATTGGCCTTGGATTTACATCATTGTAGGAAGGAAGCAAATGATTTGTTCTTTCCTTGTTTAAGAGTTGATAGTTCCTCGAGACTAACATCCATACCGATATTAAATGCATAATTTTTGATGAATGCATCCATAATCTCTTGGAACTTCTTAATTACAAGAGGAAGGAAAGAGAACCACTCCATGGCATGGCCAACTAAACTTCTAGGAAATAGCCACATTAGATAGGTATCGTCATATGCGACTTCCATGCAATGAACTTGGAATTCCTTGATGTGATCTTCAGGGTTTCCTATCCCAGATATTTATCAAATTTGGGGATCTCAAATCCCTTTTGCAATGGTTTCATTACAAGACTCCTATCAAACAAATAGGGACACAAGTTGTTGGGTGTTTTTATGGTTCTCCCTGATTGAAGATCAAGTACTTGTTGTGAGAGTAACTTGATCTATGTTGCTACATCGTTTTGCAGATCCGGGGGTGGGATGAAGGTGTTTTGTGATGGTTCACCTATTGGAGGGATGGGTGGATTGGTTGGTATGTTGATGGATGGTGCTTGTACATTCTGTTGTGCCAAGTATGCTTGTACTTGTTTTTGTATCAACAACACTTTTTGTTGATCATGTTGTTGTTACGCTAGTAGTGCTTGTTGTTGAGCTTGTTGTTGGGCTGCTTATTGCTGCTCTTGTTATTTTTTCAACACTTGTTGGTATGCTTATTGTTGAGTTGTTTTTTGTTGTGTGAGGTACTGTGCCTGTGCTTGTGCATGTGCCAATTGAGCCTGGTACTGGGCTCGAGCTTGCGCTTGTGCCTATGCTTTGGCTTGTGCTTGTGCTTGGGCAGCTTCTTGTTGTTGTAATAGGGCTTGATCTTGAGTAGCCTTCTATGGTTGTTGTGCTTGTCTCGCTTGTTGTGCTGCTAGAGCGGCTTGTGTGACTTGGGTGGCTTGTTGTGCAGCTAATTGTGTTTGCACTTGTTAAGCGGCTAGTTGTGCAACTTGTCATATTTTGAATTGTTGAAGTGCCTTTTGATAGGCAGATTGTTTTAGAGAATCTTGTAATGCAATGTTATATTGGCTTGATGTATTTGTGTTTGGTGGTGGAGGTGGTGGTGGTGGTGGTGGCAGATTTGGTATAGTTTTTTTGTTGTGGTGAGAGGCATCGTTGTATTGATGATTGGGATTTGGGTGGTGGATGGTGTGATTGATACGCTTGGTCCTTGAGAGACCATGTTTTGAGATACCTGGGGGATGGTTGATGATATGATGGTGGTAGCTTGCGTTATCGAGATGGTTTTCATCTGTTGTTGTGATGTCGATGACAAGATATTTTGATTAGCGATTGGAGGGTTGATTTAATTTTATTGATTGATATTCGGTAAAGAGGGAAGCCCTAAACCAAGAGATGATGTGGATATTGATGGCAAGGGGGGAGTGGTGGAAATGTGATTGGAATACTCCCTTGAGGGAATGATGAAGATGTAGTGTCAAAGATGCCCCCTGGTCCAAATATGTCTCCTTCTCCTTGCAAGGTTATGGGGAGAGGTGTTGCACGAAATGACGATGATGGGTCATTAGGATCATGAAAGGTGAAGGGGACATATGGATGTGATGTATTTTGCTCAATGGATTGCCCCAAGATGGTCTTTGCATCCAACTCTTGATTATTCACAAGGGGGTATGTTTGTAAAGCATTGAGAAATGTGTTCCCTTTGTTAACAATGGGTTGAGTTGGAGCAATGGATGATGTGATTTGTGGGATGGATTGAGTGATGCTTTGTAATGGAGGTGTAGATGAGATTGGTGGCATGGATGAAATCAGGGGCATGATCCCAAAAGGTGTTTCCACAATGGTACTCACATCGAAATCATAAGGGATTTTAGCCCCTTGTTTTACTAATTCAAGCATGTATAGTGATGGATTGAGTCTCATCATGATGTTAATGATTCTATGATTCTCAAGATTTTGGACCATCTCAGTGATTTGATCTTGTGTCATCCCAAAGGAATCATTGGTGATATCCTCTACTTGGACACCTTCCTCCTGATGGTCTTGTGAAAATGGAGGAAGGTTAATCATGAGACTGCCAAACCCAATGGGATTAATTTTGGGAATGGTTTGACTCAAGCCACTCAAAGTAGATGTTTATTTGTTGGCTTCCATGTTCCTCTTGTATTGCGATCTAGTTTGCACCATAAAATAGGGATCAATTTTCAAGAATGTGGGAGATGAATCTCTAATTCTTTGGATTGCCCTAACTTTAGGTACAAAAGAGAAAATTTTGGATGATTTAAGGATCAAAGGTATGATGGTGAAATGAAATATAGATGATATGAATGTTTAGAACTCTTGAGAAATCTTTGAAGAAATGTTAAACTTTAGGACTTGGATTTGATGTTTGATTTTGATTTGGGATTAGATTAGATTTGATTTGGATTTGGATAGTGAACTCATAAACTCTAAGAGGTTAGATGTTGTCCTAGAGTAAATTTTTCCTCAAGATGCTAATTTGACTAAGTGTGAGAAGAAGGATTCATCTAAACACACCTAACCAAAAAAGATGATTTTTTATTGGATTTTGATTTTGGATAATGAACTCGTAAACCCCTAAGATGTTAGATGTTATCAAGGGATAGACTTGTCCTCAAAGTTTGATAATTTGATTAAATATGTGGAGAAGGATGTATCCACACACATCTAATCAAACAAGATGATTTGGATTTGTTTCAAATGATTTTCCCAAAGTTTAACGTGGAGGATTTTTTCAATATTTTCAAGAGTTGATGATGAGATTATTTACTCTAGACCTCGGTTTTGAAGAACATGTTTTACTCTAGACAATGTGTTCAAATTCTCGAAAAAGATTTGGATTTTGTTGACAAAAGAACTCATACAAATTTGGATTGTTTCTTGAAGCTCTTCTGTAAAAGTTAAAAAGCAGTCTTCATCTAAATTCGTATAGCATTGAGATATGCTTTTGATGATCTTTTGGACTAAGAGCTTTTAACTTTGGTCTCCGGATTTTGATCTTGTGTGAAATCATTTGAGACACCTGTGTGGGATTAAATTGTTCTTTGTCTTTGCTTAATGACTTCTTTTTACCACAAACACTTCTTGATTAGGTTTTGAAACTAAATGTCTAATGTTTTAATTTCTTCTCATCCCACAGTGTATTATGTGGAAATCAAGGAAATCAAAGCAAGAGTTACCTAATGTTTACTTTAGTAGGAGAAAATTGAGAAGAAATTCAAATGCCTAGAAACCTTTAAGGATATGAATCCCAAGGGCAAGCAAGGGCATGTGAATTTGTTCAAGGATATTTTCTTCTCCTAAAGGGTTTGAGATTTGATGCTCATGTTAAATGTTTGTTCTTCCAATGTTTTTTATCAAGCCAAGTGTTTTGATTTCAAGAACATGTACAACCCTATGGATATTTGAGACAATATTTGTTGAGTCCCCACTTGGACAAGTCCAGCTATGCCTACTTTCAGCAAATGGTTAGATGCTTGACCACACAGGCTCTCCCTTACAGTGCACTCGCTTCTCAGGTCAGCCAAGCATCAGTACCCATGAATCTCTAATGAGGGCACAACCCGAGACACAGAAAATAACCCACAAACAAGAGAATAATTTTATTATTTAGAAAATGGAGCTTCTTACATGCAGAGGATCTCAAATCCCCAAGTTTTACAACACATGCAAGTTACAAAAGCTACAGAATCACCCTTTCCCAATATGCGAGCTTGTCCCCAAAAAGTTACCAAAAAATTAGAAACCCGCCCATAAATAGAGCTCCTCTTTAGTTTGGAGCCAAAAAAACATTCAAATTTTGAGTTTAGGCGGTTTGGCGCTGAAAAATTACAAATTGAAGTTCAAA
>VDFB02152322.1:0-17732 GCA_007258455.2 Sequoia sempervirens
GAAACATGTTGAAGTGTGTTTGGATCTATTTGGGTCCTAATTAAGGATTAATGTAGGTTTCCTTTTGTTCCTATCCACCACGAGAATGTTTGGGTGCCGACCTAGTTTGAATTTGAATGTATAATTACTAGTGGCCAACATTGGAGAAAGAAATTCCAGAGTAGAGGTTGATATAAATATGTATGGTCTTGATGCTAGAGGGAGAAGGAAAGAGTAAGAAGCAAGATAGATGTGAAGAGTGATGTGAGTAAAGTGTATGTGATGAGAATTTGAGTAGAGCAGTGCGAGCTTCATGTTAGGGTTCTTGAAGGTAGTGAGCTAAAGGCATCCAAAATATTTCATGTGTGACTATGAAAGTGTGCGAGCAATTGTGGTGGAATCCTTGTTGCATTGAGAAGTGTTTCTCTTTGTAACATTCTTCTTCTATCTTCTTTTATTATTTCTGTGGAAGTGAGCCCCTTTATACTAATTTTTCTATTACTTATATTGTTCAAGATAATCCTCACCGTGGTTTTCCCTCATTGGGTTTTCCACATAAATCTGGTGTTTTCATGTGTATGGTGTTGTGATTTCATTTTATGTCATCTGCATTTCATGTTTAATCAATCTAATAGAATAAGGACATAATGAATGCTTGTGGATCTAATTATTGTTAACAATTTTGAAGGTTTAATTTTATACAACTGATTCACCCCCCCTCTTAGTTGTCTTGTTCATTTTAACAACTGGTATTAGAGCAAGGTTCCTTGAAGAAGAGCTTAACCGCTTCGGGTAGATTTGGGATGGTGAACAATATTCCTTTGGAATATCCTAGATTCGATGGCTCTAATTATGCATTATGGAAAACAAAGATGGAAGGATATTTGTACGCTTAGGGATATGATATTGAGAAGGATTATCAGACTCCATACACTCCACCTCCAAATGGTTTAAATAAAAATGCATATATCAAGGAACATGAGATCAATGCTAAGAAAAGGTACATTATTGTGAAGAGTCTTTCAAAAAATGAATTAGTTAAAGTAATTAGTTTGAAGATTGCTAAATAAGTTTGGGATATGTTGGAAAGCATTTATGAAGGAGATCTAAATTTCAAGCAAGTAAAGTTGCAGAACTTGAAGGCATAGTTTGAAATGATGCATATGTCTAAGGATGAAACAATTAAAGGCTACATTTAGAGAAATGATGAATTGGCAAGTGATATGAGAGGGCTTGGTGCAATGGTTAAAGAATCTAAAGTAGTGAAGAAAATTATCATATCTCTTCTGGATTGTTACAGTGAAAAAGTATCTGCTATTGAGGAAACAATTTATTTTGAGAAATATTCCAGAGATTAGTTGGTTGGTACTTTGACTGCATTTGAAATGAAAAAAATAAAGAAAGGCACAAAATTAGAGGCTACTTTCAAGGCTGAGAAATAAGAGAAGGTTGAAGAATCATGTGAAGAAGATCTTGATGATTTGGAAGCTAAATTTGTGAGGAAGATGAAAAAGGGCATCGTTAAGTATCAAGGTAAATTACTTGTCAAATGTTTTAGCTATGGTGAGATAGGTCATTATGCTTCTAGATGTCCAAAGAGAGCTATAAACAATAAGAACAAAGGAAATAAATGGAAGATGATTAGGAAAGATTACTATGTGAGAGAAGATGTTGGTATTTCTGATGATGAATCTGATTATGGAGACTTTGATGATAATGAATGCTTGTTTTTGGATATAAAAGAATAATTTGGTTTTTCTAACCCTGAAAGTTGTGTGAAGGAAAGTATTTCGAAGATCAAGGATAAGGTTGAAGGTACTTTGGTATCTTCTTTTCATGTCAAATAAGATAAGAATTACTGGGTTGTTGATAGTGGTTGCTTTAATCATATGACTGGAGACAAAAGTAAGTTTGTTCAACTTGAAAAGTATGATGGAGGATTAGTTAAATTTGGAGATGATTCAGGAGCTAAGATTTTTGGAATAGGTTCAATCAATTTTGATGGCAAGGATAATACTAAAAAATGTTTACTATGTTAAGGGATTAAGACATAATCTCTTGAGTGTTGGAAAAATGTGTAGCAAAGGTTATAATCTTGTATTTAAGGATGAAGCATGCGAAATCCAGAAAGGATCTGAAATTGTGATTGCTACATGTAAGAGAACATATGGAAACATCTATTAGTTTAAGGGAGCTAATGGTCATTGCTTTATTTCACAGATTAATGATAGTTGGTTATGGCACCGGAGGATGTGTCACGTGAATTTTGATAATTTGGAAAGAATTAGTTTGGTTCATGCTATGAGATATTTAGCTAAGATCATAAAACCTATCAATGCTATTTGCGAGAGTTGTCAATTTGGAAAACAAACAAGGAGTAGCTTTAAGGGAAAGGAACAATTTGCTACCAGACTACTGAAATTGGTACATATAGATCTTTGTGGTCCTAGTACAAGGGTGATAAGTCTACAAGGTGATAGGTACTTTATGCTTTTGATTGATGATTACTCTAGAATGACATGAGTTAATTTTATTAGAGAGATATTTGATGTATTAGATAAATTCAACTTGTCATTTAAAGGTTTGGTAAAAAATGAAATGGATTTGAAAATAAAGTGTTTGAGGTTTGATAGAGGTGGTGAATTCACCTCCAATGAGTTTAAAATGTTTTGTGAAGTTCATGGAATAAAGAGGCATTTGTTTTCCCATAGAACTCCTTAGTAGAATGGAGTTGTTGAAAGGAAAATAGAACTATTCAAGAAGCCGCAAGGACTATGATGAAAGAGGAAAATCTATCAGAAGTCTACTAGAGAGAAGCTATTCATATGGATTTTTACATAATTAATAGATTTCAAGCTAAAGCTAACAACACAAAGACTCCTTATGAGCTATGGTATGGAAAGATTCCCATTGTGAAGTACTTTAGAGTGTTTGGAAGAAAATGTTACATCAAAGAGATGAAGAAAACTGAGGAAAGTTTGATGCAAGGTCTGATGAAGATTATATTCCTTGGATATTCTAGTAGAACAAAACCTACAAATGTTACAAAAGGTTGAAAGAAAGAATGGTTAGAAAGTGTAAATGCTGAGACAGTGAAAACTTCTGAGAATTCCTATTGCAGTAGATGGATGTAGTAATAGGATAGACTAATTGCCGAGAGAGAAGTAGAAGAATGAATTGATGAACAAAGAATTACATAAATGAAGATGAAGAAGATCCGAAGACTACTAGAAATCTTAAGTATGTGGAAAAGAATCATTCCAAAGATTAGATTATTAGAGATAAGAGGAAAGATGTATTGACAAGAAGCAAAGTTGCTGAAGTTGAGATAAATTTTTGTTTACTTTATGAAGCTGAACGTAAATAAGTGAGTGAAGCATGTAAGGATGAACATTGGATGAAAGCAATGGAAGAACTTATGTAGATAGAGAAAAATCAGACTTTGGAATTTGTCCCTAGACTGACAAACAAGAACATAATTAGAACAAAATGGGTATTCAAGAACAAGTTGAATGAGAATGGAGAAGTTGTTAGGAACAAATAAGGACTTGTGTGTAAGGGTTACTCACAAGTAGAAGGCATATATTTAGAGGATAATTTTTCTCCTATGGCTAGGATGGAAGCTATCATAATGTTTCTAGCATTTGCAACACATGAAGATTTTAAGGTTTATCAAATGGATGTGAAGTCTTCTTTTTTGAATGGAGAATTGGAAGAAGAGGTTTACATCAAACAACCGAAAGGTTTTTAGTTATCAGATCAATTGAACATGGTATGCAAGTTGAAGAAGGAACTATATGGTTTGAAGCAAGCTACTAGATCTTGGTATGCAAGACTAGACAAGTACTTGATACAACAAGGTTTTAGCAAGGTCTCCATAGATAGTAATCTTTACTTTAAAATTGAGGAAGATAAAATCTTGATAGTTGTATATGTGGATGGCATATCTTTGGTGGAAATGAGACTATGTGCAAGATTTTTTTTGAATAAATGTAGAAATAATTTTAGATGTCAATGTTTGGGGAGATGAATTTCTTTCTTGGGCTACAGATCAATCAAATTGATAAAGGTATTTTCATTTCATAGTCAAAGTATGTCAAAGAAATGCCAGAGAAATTTGGAATGGATGAATCCAAACCAGTATGTACTCCTATAGTGATTGGTTGTAAGTTGAGAAAAGATGATGATTCACTTAAGATGGATCAGAACATGTATAGATCTATTATTGGTGGAATGCTATATTTAACTACTACTAGAATGGATATCATGCATATGGTTCGTCTTGTTGCTAGATTTCAAGATCCTAAAGAAACACATGTTGCAACATTGAAGAGAATATTCAAATATTTAAGAGGCACACCAGATTATGGTTTGTAGTATCCCAAGGATACTGATTTCACATTAAATGCTTATATAGATGGATTGGGCTGGCTGTGTTGATGATAGGAAAAGTACAAGTGGTGGTGCATTCTTTCTTGGATGTAGATTGGTGTCATGGATAAGTAAGAAACATGATTTAGTTTCTTTATCCATTGCAAAGTCTGAGTAGATTGCAACAACATCATGTTGTACACAGTTATTATGGATGAGGCAAACATTGAAGGATATCAAAGTTGTATTTGATGAGCCTATATCTATCTTCTATGATAATACAAGTGAAATAAACATTTTAAAGAATCTAGTGATGCATTCAAGGACAAAGCATATATCTATCATATTTCACTTTTTGAGAGAGAAGGTTATGGATAATGAAGTGAAGCTTGAGCATGTTCCTACAAAGGATTATATTGATGACATATTTACGAAGGCTCTTCCCAAGGATACTTTTGAATATCTTCGGGAGAAGTTGGGGGTTATTTCCCCTCCTTTCTTGAACTAGATGCATATAGAGGTGGATCAATCTAGTGGATTTATGGATCTATCTCTTGTCTGGAATGATGTTGGTGGCTACCTCTTAAGGGGAGTAGGTAGTGTCATGTGTTTTCATTGTGTTGGGTTTATTCCTAAGGGGGAGTAAATTCAAAGTAGGTAATTTTGGTTCAATGTCAAAGAAGAACAATGCAAAAACATTTTATCCTTTGCTATTGATGTCAAAGAGGACTCAAGAGAGTCATGCAAAAAATAACTTATTTACTCAGGAAGAGAGAGAATCATGTGAATTGTTGTGTGGTATTTGGTGGCTTTTCACATCTTGTGTTGCAATAAATTACAAAGGGGGAGATTGTTGAAATAATGTTGGTGTTTTCAATGATGTCAACAGGAAGTATGCTGATTGATGTTGTCATTCATGTCCACTATAGGATGAAGATGTTGAGGATATTGAGAAAATTGTGAAAAGAGGAAAACATGATGTGCATGTGTAGTTGAGACCTTGAGGAAGTGTTGTGAGTACATGGAGCTACTCTTTTTTTGTACAGTCTGAAGATGACGTAATTAGTTGAGATGATGGTTTTGGTACTTGGTTTCCAAGTGCTTTTGAGAAAATTTAATAATTAGAGTAAATTGTGTTGTGAAATTATTCTTAATGAGCTATGGTATTTTTCTCTACATTCTTTCTATGTCGATGTTATGCCTATGTAGATATTATAGGTTATTCAAGGTTGATAGACGTTTCTATATTCAGAATTTGGGTTTCTAGATCGCTGTACAGTCCAAGATATTTTTACTAGTGTGTTCAGTGATGTTCTCTATGGTTTGGGAGAAATTTATTTTCTCCGCATTTCTCCTTTATTTGGATTTAGGTTGTGTAGATTTGGGAAATTGCTTATAATGATTGTATCTTTCTATTTTCAAGTTTTTACTTGATTTGGTGCAGTATAGTGTAAGTTTCATTTATCAGTATGCAAACAAGGGTTATCCATTGTCCTGAGTTGAAGTAGTTGTTGATGCAAAGCTTGGTTGAAGTATTTGATGTATCTTAAGTTGTTAGTAGATTGTTCTAGATTGAAGATTGTTCTAGATTAAGTTCAAGTAAATTATTCTATCCAAATTTTTTGGCTTGATCTAAGGAAGAGTGTACTTAATGTTTATGGTGTTTTGCATGAGTGTTGGATGACCTTGTGTTTAACAATACATGCAAGGATTGTGGAAACATGTTGAAGTGTGTTTGGATCTATTTGGGTCCTAATTAAGGATTTATGTAGGTCATCTTTCCTTCCTATCCACTATGGGAATATTTGGGTGTTGACCTAGTTTGAATTTGAATGTATATCCTTATCCTTATAATCCTTGTTCTTCTTATGTACAACTCTGTTCAGACATCTTGAAGCATAATGAACAATATTACCACAACTGAAGCATTTAAAGGGTAACATACCTTTATAATTTTCGGTGCCTTTCTTCAACTTCCTGGTGAAGTTTTCTCCAACTCATCATCACCATCACTATTTGGTTCGCCTTCAATCTTCATTGCCTTAAATGTCGTTTCTGTCTTTTCTTCTATCTTGTCTTCTTTCCAAAACTTTCTCATCTCAAATGCTTGCAAGGTGCTGAAAAATTGTTCTAAAGTGTACTTAGGATCATACATTTCTTCAATAACTAAGATCTTATCGCTATAGCAATCCGATAGGGTGATTAGGATCTTCCTCAATTACTTCATCTTCATCGATGGTTTCCTCCTTAGTTTCCTAACTTCATTTGTGAGTCGAGTTCAGCCCTTTGAAGTGGCTTGTAAATTCCTCACTTCTTCCATTTCGCGGATTTACGAATATAAGCTTTGCCCTTCTTCTTTGTCGTTTTCGCTCTTGTTTCAGCCATTTGTGTCTTCCAACTTCTTCCCGGACTTCGTAATGAGTAATCAAAGAAGAACATGGCTTCATCATTTTTGAATAGTATTGCGATAGCATACTTTTCTTTCTCATTTTCCTCATAAGAAAAAATATCATCTACAGTAGTAAGACCACTAGATGGGGGTGTATACTTTGTCTCAATAGCCTTCCAGGTCTTGAAACCAAGAGAGATAATATATCCTTTTATCTTTCCCTTCTAATCATTGTAGTCAGTTCCATCGAACATAGGGATCACCAACTTATCGCCATCGGATCTTCCTTGATTTAAACTCTATACCAAGGAACCAAAGCTCTGATACCAATTGTTAAATAGGCACAGGACAACTGAGAGGGGGGGTAAATCAGTTGTCACAAAATTCAAACTTAAGACTTTAACACTTATCAATTCCACAACCACACTATTTTGTTTTTAAGTAAGAGCATGAAACACAAATAATAAAGTAAATTAACACAATGAACACGGGTACTAGTAGGAAAACCAATAAAGGGAAAAACCATGGTGAGGATTAACTCACAATATAAAGTTATAGCAAAACTGAATACAAGAGGCTCACTACCCATAATAGGACTCATTGTCCAGATACAAAGGCTCACTACCTACATAAAGGACTCCCTTGTCCAGCAGAGGCTACTTGCCTCTGAGGAGGAGAAAAAGAGAACAAAAGATCCACTATAGCAATTAATACACATCTGCAACTTTGAATAAGGATTGCAGAAACCTTAGCTCACTGCCTTCAGGAATCCAACACAATGAAGTACTATTGTCTCAACTCACTTACACACACACTTCTGCTCTTATGACTTGTGGTTCACTTTCATCACTTTGCATCACATTGTCATACAATTCTGCACAATTGGACTAGCTTTTATACCATCCTCAACCTTAGAAAATTTCTCCAAGGTCGACCACAAATACCTCATTTCATAAATTCAAATTAGGTTGGCAACTTAACATTATCACGGTGGAAAGGAATGAGAGTGGACCAATAAAATATTTAACCAAGACCAAAAATAATGTCTCGGATCAACCACACACTTCCTCAATTTAATTTTATTTTTTGAATGAAGTGTAAACACTAGGTCGGCCAAACCTAATGAAAACAGAAATGAACATTGATGTACATGCTTCCCAACAAGAAGATGACATGCAGACTCCACAACATGCTCCATTATGCATGAGAATACATCTCAAATTTATTCCGGATACATATAAAATGCAATATGCTTCAAACTATGAACACCTTTCATCGGACCATACAGGCTATTGCAAAACCCGAGATTGAAACATTGAAACATGACTTTCGGATCACCAAAATTCAACCTTCTTTGCCAAAACCCAGAAAACACCATCTCAAGACATATCCCAGATCCGCAAGATCTGAAACAAAACAATGGAGGACTGTGGAGCATAAACATTTCTCTTAGTCCATAGAAGATCAACTCAGCCAAAATAATTCACACACCGATGAACATAAATTTCATGTATAATCACACGATAAGATAAAACTTAGGATATATCACCACAAGATCACCATTATGATCTTGGATACACAAGCATATATGATTAACATGGGAGAAATGTGGAGCACATACTAAGAGCACATTAGACACATTCATCACTTTTAGTTCTCTTCTTTATTAATTTTCTCAAAAGCACTTGGAAACTCATCAACACAACACATTTGCAACACCATAAAGATAGCTCCATGTACTCACAACATCTCAGTAGCATATTAGCATACATTTACAATCTACAACATACTGAACTATGTTGACATCAATGACATAATTAATGACAACACCACTAGAGTAGCTCATACTTGCAACACATTAGTCATGTTAATGGTTGTTTTTTCACTTCTCAACACAGGTGATGCATAAGTGCATTACCTCTTTTGAAAGGTAGAAATATGCAAACAAGTTACAAATCACTACCCCAAGGTCTCTCGGGTGTTAGGCCATGACAATGCTTAGAATGTTTTAGTTTGTTAAAGTGATTTGATGGTAATCACAAGGCAACCTTACATATGTTAATTTGGAGGGAGATTGCTTCTTTAAATGGAGTTATTAAGGTGTTGGAGTTGATGTGCAATTGCTGCAAGTTCAAAATAATAGTCTAAACTCCACTTTCATCAGCAAATTTGGCTTTACAATGATGCCTGAACTTTGCCTAAATTACTATTTCAAAGAAAAGTCAAAAGGGAAGGGAAAGGAGGAAGTTCCTAGACCTGAAACTACCAATGAATAGTGATAATGGAGGATGCTACAATGGACAACCTTCTTGAAACTAAGTTCCACTTAACCAAGTAAACTAATAGTCTCATGAAACTAGTACTATCTTCTAAGGTCTGCAAATTTTCAACTGTTCATTCACCATGAAGCATGAATAAAAGATGAAATTTAAGTGCAACAAGAAATCTATGTTTAGACTAGCTTTACACTACTATTTATCACCAATAAACAACAAAAAGCATGAACAAGGAAGGACATCAACAAAAAAAAATTCTTCAACATCAATGAACAACATTAACTAATCTAATAAATCATGTAAAACACATAGAACAACAAAGTAAATCTACTCAAATCCACCAGCTATGAGGAGAAGAATCATGAAACATGAAGGAAACTCAAGAATCCACGAAAATCAATGAATTTCTATTAGAATTTCAGCAACATGTATTTACAACAATTCAACTCTCTCTTTGAAAATGAGAGGAGACCGCCTATTTATAGTCTTCCAAAAGAAAAATGAATGGCCAAGATTTAATCTCATTGCATGGCCAAGATTCACTACAAATTAGGGTTTCACCTACCCCCAATATTTTACAATTTAAAATACATTTCCTGTCTTCTAGCCTATTTTGTCCTCTAGTGCTTGGCACTATAGCACTTTTGTCTTCTAGTTGGTTTCCCTTTTTGCTGTAGCTACACTATGAGGAATTCATCATCAATGACATGCTTTCCTTCATTTTTCTTCACAGTGGCATGCTCCACAAATTTTTCCATTAGCGCTTGAAGTTTATTCAATTCTAGGATGTTGGATTGGAGCACTTGAAAGGTCAATTTCTTGGATTTGCTAGTAATTAGATCCCAATTATTCATGCACTTCAGTGTATTCTTGATCACTTGTTCTGATTGGGCTTGGGCAACAAAATCCATAAAATCCGATGCCAATGAGTCCATAGCCACATTTTACATCTTCTTATGGAAATAAGGCCTTATCTTTTGGGGTCTATCTAGACGGCTGACATGTCATAGTCCGTCATGATCTTTAAATATTCTTCGCAATCCATTTTGTGTTCCTTGACCCACTCTATATTCAGCTCCACTTCATGAAGTACTCACTCCAAGCCTTCTCTTATGTGGTCTAAGCCCATCTTCCATGTCTCAACGAGCCAATGATCATCCTTTACCAAGGCCAACTCCTTCTCCCAGGTTTTCTCGAACATTTTGAGGATAGCCTCGAGTTTAGGGTACATGATCCTATATAAATCTAGGAAGTTAGTACATAATTTCTCTGTGCCCTCTAGCTGCTTTTGAACTTCTTGAAACTTGTTTTCTATCTAGACAACATGATGAATGCCCATATCTCCATTGTAGATTACCCGTTGGAACTAGTCTTTAGTGGCTTTGGTCTAATTCTTTCTTCTTTCTAATTTTCCAATGTGTTCCTTAGACAACAATAGTGGCAGGGCTGATGAAGTTGTGGGAAACTCTTCGATGAAAGACCACTGTTGTTTGTAAGCAGTAAGATCCACCACTTGCACCTTTTTCTCCTCCTTGGAGGATTGGTCCTTATTCATTTGATGCACAATAGTGGTGAATGACCCCTGGAGATGATCAATCTTTTGTTCTCTAGAGGCTATTCCCAGGTCAATGGTGGAGATATTGTAGCTAACTCCTGCTCCCTTGTCCATTATCAGAGTAGCAATTTATATTGTCCTCGAGCCCGATGCATCCATCATGATATGGGATCAGACCCTCGACTTATTTTCTTTCTTTGCTCCTATATGAGCTCATGTTAGGATGGCCTCCAACTTTCCTTAGGATCCATGAGAGCGGGGGTCTTCTTCTGTAATTTCTTCTCTAGCCATTCAAGCATATGAGATTCCTCCTTTGGTGATTCATGATCACCTTCCTCTCTTTGAGTGTGCTGGATCTCTCTTTCTTCATGGCCCAAGACCTCCTGCTCTATTTTCTCTTCTTCTTCTTCTTGATCTGAGTCACATATGAATATGGTTTTTCCTCCTTGTGGCCTAGTAGCAACTACGTCCTCTTTGGGGCTATCTTCCCCTTCAAATGTGTTTTCTTCTTCTTCTTTCCTGAGCTCTATATGATGTTCTGCTTCAGGGAATATTTTTGTTTCAACCTCTTCTTCAGGCTTATCTTCCTCTTCAACTTCATCTTCTTTCTTTTCTTCTTCCTCTGTGGGAGGCATTTCTTCTTCTTGAGTGAGGCCCTCATCTTGCTCCTTAGTCAAAGGCTCTATAGATACCTCCATGTCTTCATTCATTCCTTTCATTTCCTTGGAAGATTTCCTCTCAACCTCCTCTCTGATGTCCTTGAGTTGTTGGTCCAACTCTTCCTCAAGTTCTTGGTCGAAGGATTCTACTATATACTTGGCACTGGGGTCTTCAACATCTTCCTCTAGGGATTGTGACCCTTATTTTTCATGTACTACCTCATTAATGAACAAGTGTTGATACTTCGAGTACTTATGGTAGTCATCCTTGAATGGATCCTCAAATTCATCATCTCCTCCTTTAGCTGCCTCCATCTATTATCTCTCTAGCTCTTCTGAGATCCACATGTTTGTCTCCATTTTGGGTGATTTTTTTATAGGAGGGACATGGAGATCGACAACGACTTAAAGCTAGAGAATCCTATATTGTAGGGTTCATCAATACTCTAGAGAGATCCATAGGTATATTCTACATGTGCTGGGAAAAGGCCTTTGGGAGAGCAAGGGTAGGCATTGTCGTTGTGGAGGCTAGAGGAACTACAGTTGATGGAGACATTGAAGAGGATGAGAGCGGGGAGGTTTTTGTAGAGGAGGAATCTCTCACCAATGGGTATAGTAGGTGAGGTGGAGCAAGGTGAATCGAGATGTCCACCACGGGCAGAGAGGAAGTAAGTAATGCTTGAGATGCTAGAGGAGGAGTAATAGTGGTGGCAGAGGTGTGGCAACAAGAGTAGAGGCAAGAGGTGGTGATTTAGGTTGCTCTACCTCTTCCTCTTCTCCCTCTTTCAGTGGATCCTCTTGTATCATGGGCATCTAAGAGAATATGCCCAACTTCTTTGCTTTCTTTGAGGTCTCACCCTCTAAAGCCTTCCTCAAATATACCTTATGATTTGGTTGGTGCTATGATACCTCCTTTATTTTCCTCAAACTTGTGGATGGAGGAGATTTAGGAGCATCTTCAGTTGGGGCAGTAGTAGTCCCACTGTCCATTTTTCTCTTGAGCTCATCTTCGAGCTCACCATATGTCAATGTAGCTCCTTGGAGCTTCAGATGTGCGATTTGCGCGTCAATCCACTACTTTTTTCTATGCTCCACTAGTTTTGTTTGAATTTTGAGGTCATTGACCTCTTCCTCATCCCAGTCAATTAGGGGCAATGGTAAGTTGGCTACAACATTGAACCTTGGATCTATAGTGTCCTCATCCTCCATAATTTGATCCAGGACTAGGAATAGTTTGCTTGTCTTGATGAAGTAGGAAGTCATGTGCATATAGTGCCTCATGCACACCTCCTTTTCATCTCAGTAGTTGTCCCAAAAATCCTCAACATTGTGCAAGTGGGCATATTCTCTTCTAACCATCTTCTTTAACTTGCCATATGGGTCCATCCTTGGTTGAGTAGTGTGGAGGCCCAAGTTGTATTCAATAATATCCTTCTTAGAATACTCCACACATTGGGATGTGGGAAGAGCATACATGCCTTGGCCAAAGGTGAGAGGGTAGGGGATGCTTGGCCTATTTTTGTCACTTAGGAGTGTATGTGCATGCTGCAATTGTCTAGAGACTTCCAGTAGAATCAATCGGTCATTTGGATACCGGGGCAGCTTGTATGGCCTCTCAGAGAAGCCTTTGGTACAGATGTAAGTGAACTTGGGGAATTGTATAAATAAGATCCCAAACCGATGGGTGAATGCACGGGAACTATGCGTGACTCTTCTCTTGAAGTCCCCTCCAAGAAGTCTGATGATGTGCCCAATAAAGGCATCGTTCACCTTGGGGTAATATTTCTTGAAATTTTGGTACTGTAATTGTGGATGCCTATCATATACCTTAGCTCTCTTCCCAGATTTGTGCTCTACACAAAAAATAGAACCCTATATGGAAAGGGATTAGCTAGAAGATAGATGAAATAAGAGGTCATGTAAAATCGAGAGGTCTTCTTGACCGCTAGGAATTGCTCATGTACGTTGTTGCTAATCATCACAACCCAGTGGAACTTTTCTTTTCCCCAGATGATCTCTTCTATGAAGTAGAACATCCAGTCTTGGAAGTAGGCTACAAGTAGGATGCCCATGACCCTACTTAGCAAGGTCACCAAGACATGGTAGTCTTCATAGAAATCACTTCTAAATAACTCCTGAGGCACTTTGTTTACGCTGCCCCTCTTCTCTTTCAAACAATATTGATTAATCAACTTCTTACATATAAGAGGTTCAACCTTCCATGTGCTTTCTGCATATTCCTTCATTTTTTCCTCCATTGGATCAAAGGTGTGGATGTCTAAGGTTTTCCCTATGGGCCTGGCGGATAGGTTAGCCAATACTTTTCCATCACAGTCAACAATTCTTCTAGTCTTCTCTTGATAGGCTTCTCTGCAAGCCATCACCAGATCTAGAGCCACAAGAGTAGGTAAGAAAGCATCTACCTTGGCCAAACCACTCTTTTTGATCTTCTTTTCATTTTTTGTAGTGGGGTTGACGATGACCCTTTGTTTAAATTCATCTATATCAATTTGTACAATGTTGGTGTTTGCAATAGTATCCCACTTAGTGGTGACTTTGGAGGTGACCTCTACTCCTTGGAATTTGTACTTCATCTAATCTTTGTCTTCCTCCCCCCTTGAAACTTTGGTGGTCTTCTTCCCCTTTTCCTTCTATGCGAATGCTCCTGATGGTCTCGTAGCTCATTCCATAAATCCTGCAAGCAAAGACGCAGTAAGCTCATTCATGTATAAAATAAGGGGAGTGTTAGAAAAATCCTACAAAATCGATGTTAGATAAAGTAATTCATCTTTTGAGGACCATAAAATTCATCACAAATAATCATTTTCCTTTCGTTTAGGGAAGATAGAACAATGCGGGCCCAGGGATGCTAGTTTCCCTGGGTTGGTAGCTGTTTCAAAGGAGGCAACATGCAGACGATGAAGCGGGCATTGCGGCCCACATGCGGCCCCCACATCAACATTTTGCATCATAATGGGGCCCACCAAGGTGTTAGGTCATTTAGACGTGCATGGTTTGATTGTTCTTGAGGTCTTGGAAATGCTAGCTCAATCATTTTGGCATGCGGGTCCAGGGGTTGCGGGGGCAGGCGATGTCTCAGCCATTATGAGCTACGCCAGTAGGAATGGCACTAGCAAGGTGAAATACTGCAGATGAAATGTGAGACCTACAGTCAGGGAGGGAGACATCCTACTAGCTTTGAAGTTCAAGTTGTTCAACAAGATACAGGTAGGGATCCATGGGAGGCTATTATCGGGAAGTCGTTCAAGACAGTGGATATAGGACAACGACCTGCAGGAAATGGTCCACATCGTCAAGCCCGCAAAAGGCATCAACATGAGTTGTTTGTTTGTAGTTGATCAGACGATGACAAAGGGGTTTGGTTTCGCAGGGTGGATGGCAGGCTAGACTCAACCATTAGTTTTTGGTTTTCACAGAGATTGCAGGAGGGGAGCCATAGAAAGTTGCTAAGGAATGGTTGTTTTCAAATAGCGGTGGCAAGGCGACATCCTATAGATGGTGACCCATATGTGGGGTCTGCAGGCAAAAAGGCTGGTTCATGGTTAGGGCTAATGTTTAAGTCCCTCTAAATGATGATCTTGAATAGGAACCCTTGAGGAAGTTGTTAGATATGGTTGCTTAAGGGCCGATGGAATAGGATGGTGGCCATAAAGTGTTTTACTTAAAATTTTTACACGAAGGGCCAAACATAGAGCGAATGACATAGGTTACGCAAAGATGGAAGGAACTAGGGGCCTCATCATTTAGGATGGTCAATAAGATGATGGTAAAGTAGAGATGAAAGTTTGCATTAGATGTTGTAGATGGAGGCTTAGTAGTGATTAGGCGACAAACAAAAGGGTCATGAGCACACTGCGTCGAGAAAGTTGAGGTCGGGTGTATATGAAGCTTGTGATGGAGTGGGAGCCATCGACATGTAGAAACCTGTACTCACAGACCTATAGGGACTGGGAGGACTTCTTCTTGACTTAGGATTTTTGTTTGTATTAACAGTGACAACAAGGAAGTGGCGTCTACCCACATGTGTGGGCCTACAAAGGGTGGCAACTACGGTTCGAAGTTTGTTGTTTAGAGAGCCAACATGACGACAGTGGAAGAATTGTGGGCCACAAGGGCTCAACGACCCTAGTCAAGAACGATAGTTGAGGTGGCAAGTCTCGTACAGATCCAATAGATATATTTTTGAAGGATTTTAAAATTCTAAGATGTGGGTTTTATGAAAAATTTTACGTTCTAACCAGTTTAAAGGTTTTTCTCTTTAATATTTTAACAATTTTGCAAAACTTAACGAAAAACGCATGATATGCACGACAAAAAAAATTCTACCTAGCAAAACCAATGGGAGACAATGTAGAAGGCTTTGAATTCATCCTTGAGGTAGCGCTTGTGCGAAGGCAGCGGAAGCAGGAGGAGCTCTGACAAGTTCAGCAAGAATGTCAATGAAAATGACTTGCGAAATCTTGCTATTTATAGGATTTTGGCCATTAAATGCACGCATTTGATGCGATCTGATGGCGAGTAGGGTTGGTGGGAACATATTTTGAAATAGCGATGCGGAAATGATGGAAGTAGAGCGAGGTGGCACCGGATGTTTGTCATTTGGCGCCAGCAATGATGATCACGAGATCATCGACAGTGGGCGATCTTGGAAACTTAGCTGCATGGGGATGGTGAAAGACAAATGGAAATTCTACCAAAGAATTGGCTTCATGGGTAGACTTTACGTGGGTCAAGATGACAGTTTTAAGGATTCAAGGAAAACTACCAAAGGAACTACGTGAAGGCCAAAGACTTGAATATTTCGAGGGTGGTGAAACTTGGTCAACTCAAAATGATAACTTTAGGACTTATTGACCACTTAGGACTCCAAAATAGGGGCACAAAATGAGGCAAAAGTAAAAAGTGGCTTAGAAAAGCGAAAAAGAGGGTTCCCTTTCAAGCGGGGCATGTATTATAAGTCGCATTACATCGCGGAATATATTTGGATGTTAAAAATTGACCAAAGCTTAGAAAATGCATCCCCAAGTGTCTCTTGGTAGAAATATATCTAAAATGTCGGGGTATTTTTTTTGCATTGTTTTCAAAGACCTAAACAAGGCATGTCCAAAGGATGACTTCCCGCTTCCCAACATAGATATCATCATCGATCTTACAGTGAGACATGAGATTTTATGACTCATGGATAAATTTTTAGGATACAAACAAATCTGAATAGCCACCGAATATCAAAATAAAACAACTTTTATCACTTCTTGGGAAACATTTTTCTATCCAGTGATGCCATTCATGCTTAATGATTTAGGTGCTACATATAAGAGATCCATGATAATAATATTCCATGAGTTTCTTCATGTTGTTATGGAAGACTATGTTTATAATATTTTGGGAAAATCCAAGAGAAGGAATAAACGTATCCAAGTGCATAAATAGATCTTTGATCAACTAGCCAAATATCAAGTATGCCTCAATCTCAATAAGTGTGTCTTTGGTGTAACTTCAAGAAAACTCTTGGGTTTCATTATATCACAAAGATGCATATAATTAGATCTATAAAAAATTAAATCTATCATAAAAATCCCTCCTCCCAATACTTTAAAGTGTGTTTGTAGTCTTCAAGGAAAGATTCAATCCATTTGACACTTCATCACACTATTTGTTGAAGTCATTCTCACACCTCCTTTGCAAAAATGCGATATTTCAATGGGATACTCATTGTTAAAAATAATTCAATCAACTAAAGAAATACATTGCATCACCTCTTTTTCTCATGTCACCCATCTCAGGTGGACCCCTCTTGTTGTATATTTATGCCACAACAGGAGCATTGAGGGTGCTCTTAGCACAACATGATGAAAATGAAAAATAAAGAGCTATCTACTATATTAGTTGTAACTTAGTGGGATATGAGCTAAAATACACACCCATGGAATGATAATTTTTAGTAGTTGTCTTCAATGTCCATAAACTTAGAAATTACATGCTTAATAATAAAACAAAGCTCATTTTGAAAATAGACCCACTCAAGCACTTATTATCTAAAGAAGCTCTCACATGACAAATGATAAAATGGGCTATGATATTAAGTGAATTTGACATTGAGTACATAGATTTTAAAGAAAGTAAAGATTAGGTGATAACAAACCAACTAGCTAGAGCACCATTGGTGGTAGACCATCCAATCATAGAAGAATTTCCATACAAAGCAATATTTTCTATCATTGAACAAGCTCAATGTAAATTGTACATTGATGGATCTCATACTCAATATGCTTAGGAGAAAGGGTCCTATTTTTGTCACAACACAAGAAAATTACATCCCCAAAGCATATAGGTTATCCTTTCAATGCACCAATAATATAGTTGAGTATGGAGCATTAATCATAGGACTTAGAATGAATATTGAGTGGAAAATCATATATCTTCAAGTTTATGGAGATTCCCAACTTGTTATCAAACATGTTAATGATGAATATCAAGAAAAA
>VDFB02152323.1:0-10474 GCA_007258455.2 Sequoia sempervirens
TGACCATGAGACAGTGAGCCCCTTTTTACTTTGATGAGTGCAAAGCCAACGATACCAAATGAATTGATCTAGGTTCTAGATATAAGGAAGCCATCGTGACCTTTTGTCCATTTGGGATTTGGTGTACTTCAAAAAAATTCTCCATTTGGTTTATCCATGTTAGAGGATCCTTACCATCAAACTTGCGCATATCCACCTTTAGAAATAAATTCCTAGATCCCATAGGAGTACTAAAGCTTGTGTCAGTAGTAACTGACCTAGAATTTTCACCTTGGCCGCTTGAGAACTCCTTTCTTGATTCAGCTATGTAGGAGCTTAACATGTTTTGCATGTCTGACATATCTCCTCTTAGGTCACACATATCCATCTTAATTGAGGAAATTTCTTCCTTGACCTTATTTATTTCTTCATTATGAGTAATATCCTTGATTGTTTCACCATCCTTATCAGGAGTCTTCCCCGGAGTGACAACATTCCTTTTACCCCTTGTTGCAGGCCGTGTCATGATGGAAACCACTAATATTGAAATAAATCACACAAATGAAACTTAAATTCTCTCAAATTTTTATTGTAATCTCCTTTAGTATGTCTTCAAAAACCCAATAACAATTAGACTTTGATTCAACAATATGTTCGAGATATGTAGATTGCAAAAAAATAGTGTAGAAACACTAATTCTGCAATAATTTTCTTAATTCTACTCCAATTCTTTTGAAATATGGACTGTAGCTTCTTCAATATGTTCTTCAAAAACCCTTTAAAAATCAGAAAAAAATTCACCAAAATCTGAAAGATATGCTCTTCCCAAAATCGCCTCCAAAATTGAGAAAAACCTTGCCTCTACGGTGCCAAGATCATGCTCTGATACCACTTGTTAGGAAATAACTTGCACAATAGAAGAATATGATATGAAATATGCTGCAAATACTTGATAATAACTGAGAATAACAAGCCACTTTGAGGGGGAAAACCTCCAAATATCTCTAATGAGAACACACTTCACACTTGATGATGAAATAAGACTCACAACCTCCTATATATACCTATTTATGCCAAGGATATCACCTAGGCCGACTTAGACACACCTATATAAGACTTAGGCTGACTTAAAAAATTAAATAACAATATACTAATGATAATATGACAGAATAGAGAGTTAAGATAGCCACAAGCTGACTATTCATAACTCGATGTACAATAATATTAAGGGCGTAGCACCCCTTGTATGAATGAAAATGATTTTCTTTTATAGTTGAAAAAGATGTGCTAGATAACCTTCTTGGTAAATTTTCTTTGAGACAAATGAGAACTCATGGAAATAGAATATATATAAATTTTTTTTATAGAAAGAAATTAGGATTTCAATGTCAACTCATGATGCAATTTATGAGAATGTCGAAAATGAGAATTTAAGTGATTAAAACTTAGGAATTTTTATAAAACCGGGAAAGAAAGATGATTAAGTAAAACAAGTCATATCTACTATTTCTAGTGCTATTGATTTTATAGGTAAGAAATTTTGATCTAAAGATAATAATGTAGCTCATTGTGCAATAACAACTACTCTAGTTAATAAAGCAACTTCAAACAAATAAAAATTAAGTAAGATTAGTAAATGTACAAAAGTAAATCCTAAAAAATTAATAAGAACTTCTAAAAGAAGATAAAGTATTGAAAAAGATTGAATTAATCAATGTTGGATTTTTAGTGGTAGACTCTGAAGGTCAGACATGAAATTAACTGATGAAATCAAATCTTTAATCAAAAAATATTGGCATGATAATACAAGAATATTGCCTAATATTAGAGATGTTTTAAACTTAATGGTGGGATCCAAAATTCATCACCCTCATCCAAAGCATCCCTTAGATATCACTCAAACTAAATTAAATAATTTTTTTAGATGATTCAATCTTACAATTTAATTTTAGCATAAGTCAAAGATCATTCAAAAAATGTAAACCTTGGTATGTTAGAATTAATAAACAATGAATCTCTTGTTTTTATAAGACTCCTATACAATTTTATTATTATTATGATATTTTTTAATATATACATTGTACTTGTTAAACAGTTTGGATAACTATGAGGGGGGTGAATCAGTTATCATAAAACAATTTTCTTTACTTTAATTAATCTGAAGCAAGGTTATATAAATTAGATAATAGTAAAATAGATATGAACATGAAAGAACATAACAACACCATGCATGATGAACACCAAAATTTATGTGGAAACCCAAGCAAGGAAAAACCATAAAGAATGCTAATTCTCAATTATAGAACACCGGTTAAGGTGACACCAATTAAGGTGATTTTTACAATGGATCATTGCAAAAAATTTCATTGCAGTAAGGCTCATTACCAGTGGGATCACTACCTAATTATTACAAAAAAATAATATTCTAACTAACAAAAATTAACTAATGAAGTTGCATCTACATATGCATGAAGTTAGTTCTGGTTAAGAGCACAATATCTATCTATAGCAGATTTGGTCAAGAATCTTCTGCACATCTTCCTCACACAACCTCTACAAAGTAGATTACTTATTCCTAACACTTTCCTTTAGCTTTCTTATTGCATAATCCTTCACAACATTTTATCTACTCACACATACCATACCTCTTACTTCATCAAACAAAATTAACTTTTACTTATATCATTCCATTGCCTTCATAATCTCCTAAGTTGGCCAAACATAATATCTTCATAATCTCCCAAGTCACCATAGCAAAAACATGTCATCTTGAAGAACAACCTTGAAACATATAATAAGGATTCACACACTAGCACTAGACCCAAAAGATAGGTTTCCCATAAATATCTTCTTACCACGTTACCAAGGGACCCATAAATAGGTCATACATATGATAGCATAATTACCAATGTTGAGATTATGGATGCTCAGGGTCCTTGAAGTTGCAGTCTTTAGTGGAGGACCTTTGAGCTAGGAGAGACAATCAACCACAAAGAAAGTGTTGCAACTAGGCATGCACAATAGAGATTCTATTAATATGATTAATTGATGTGTTACAAATGAACAAGAATGCCTAATTATATAGGCAAGAAGGAAAACCTAAGATGCAAAAGATGTTGCCATGTGTCATGATCTAACAACATGTGAACCCTATCTAGATGATTATTAAATGTTGAGATAAGTTCTAGAAGGACAACTCATCTTCTAGAAGGAATCTTATCCCTACAAACATGGAAGGAAATATATTCCCATTTATTAAATGATTTATTAAAATCTAACCTAGGACTAAATGATGCATGACCTCAGTTAACTTATGCTAGTGTAATAATTAATTTAATTACACTAACACCCCCCCCATAAGTTCAACTTAGGGAGGAAAATGCAATGATTATGGAGAGACGATGATCGATGATGACGATGATGGGTCCTAGCTATGAGGCCATTTAAGGTACCCATTTACATGAAGATGCAAAAAATCTCTCACAAGTGGAGAAGAGGGGAAAATCTAGTGGGAACAAAACCCCTATCCAAAAAGGAGATGAAAAAGAAAAAAATGTGAGATAGGATGGAAGGATCAAGGACTTCCAAATACCCCCCAAGTATACCATTTGTCACATGGATACAATACAATAGCCCCCCCATCGGAGGAAATAGATATAGCCCCCTAGAAGAGGTGGTCACCTACAAAAATGTTAAGTGTTTGAAGACAAAACAAGATCCAATGTCGACAAACAACTTGTCTCGCTTTCAGAAGAAATAGAACCAAGTGCAAGTGCAAAGATGCTTCCCATTCCATATAGGAATTGAAGGAAGGAAGAATGAAGGTGGATGGTATCTCTAAAATTTTCTCAAATGTCTCTTTTCCTGATGAAGAAGATTCCACAATCAATGAAGAATATGACAAACCAAGATGATGTGGAAACTGATGTTGAACAATATCCAAAGACAGTGTGATGGATGTGATAGAGACTTGATATCCCCCCCTGAATGAAGTGTCCTCAAAACCACTGAAAGAAGTCTAAAGAAAATCCAATGGTAGTTGTTAAAGAAACCTCAAGTCCTAAATGGAATGACAAGGAAGAAGTCTCGGATATGAAATCTCTAAAGAGAAATCAAGTGTCTTCAAGATAGTCTCAAGATCCCCAAGAAAAGTTGAGACAAAGGAATGAGAAGACTCAAGAAAACTATCCAAAGCGAAATATGAATAGAGGAGTGATATCCCCTCAAGAATGTCCTCCAAACCTATAGAAGAGGACAAGTCACGTATACCTGAAATGAAGCCATCCTATGATGTCGAGTATGGAAAATTGAAGGTGTCCTAGTGGATAGAGATGATGGTGGAATCCTCAATCAATGAATCTGGACAAGGAATCACTGAATATGAAGGGATACCTACTACCTTTGATGGAGAAGAAGCACTTGAAGCAACCTTGTCAACCTCTTTGGAAAGATCATGAAAATAACCTCCTGCACAACAATATCATCATGGGGTACCTGATCTCAAGAATGAAATTTTGAATCATGACCATCGAGGAATGGTGGAGTGTCTGAATCTCCATATATCTCCCAAAGCTTAGTCTAGAGGATGTCAAGAAAATCACAATGATCAATAGAACTCAAAACATCACAATCAACTTGCATAGAAATGATCTCCAAAATAGTGTATCTGCTACAACTCCAAGCAAGTTCATGAATACCTTCACTCGGATGAGGAACTATACCAAATAGATGTGGCCACAAATCAAGTGATTGTAAATGGTGGTTTATCCCATCTCACCATTGCTTATAGTTACCCTTGTGCAACATAACCAAAGAAGGAGCATATGCAAGCCTCATAATGAAATTTGTCCAAAAAATACAAAGACATTGACCTTCAACAACAAATAGAGATTTCCAAAGAGATATGCAACTAAAAATTTTCCTTCAAGATCAAGAAATTCTTTTTCAAGTGTCAAGATGTCCCAAGAATTAGGAAAATGCACCAAATTGCAAAAAACTAATAGAAGATACCTGGAGCTGAAACCAAAGAAAGTGAGTGGACTGATGAAAAAAAGCACTGAAATATCTTCTGGATTTCAACAATCTGATGTGAAGATATTGGCTATTGAATTTGAAGTGGAGGATTGACTTTAGTTGACTATATAATTTTTTGTGAGAAAAATTTCATAGAACATATGTCACCACTAGAAAGTACTCAAAATTACCTTTTCAATGGTATCTCATTTTTTGATTTTTGACACCGTGGGTGAAAGCTATGCAAAAATGTAAAAAAATCCTATATGTGGCACTTGTTAGGCTAACAAGGTGCAAAAAAAAGCACCCAGGCTAAAATAAAATAGCTCCTAGTTGTTGATATGACCGCAAGGCGAGTGCTGGAAAAAAAGAAAAGTGCTCCCCTCCTGGGAGCAATGCGGGTGCAAAGCAACCAACAGAGTAGGCTTCAAATGGTGGTGCCACTCACAAATAGTGGACCACCCATTTATTTATGGGACGATGGATGCTAGCAGTCGGTGGAGGGTATACCACCCAGCGGGAAGGCACTCCGGCGAATGGAAGGGAGCCAACAACAACCAAAAATGTTGGTGATCGACGAGTGAACAAGTCGGTGGTTGAAATCAATACTAATGGGCCCAAACAAAAAAGTACCTGCAAGCCTCCTACAATGTGTACCACCCTCTCTCGAGATTGAACAACTGAACAATGTCCTTGACTAATGATTAACAAAACTCTACCAATCAAAAAAAGAACAGATTAAAAGGGTTGACAACATAAATTCACTGTAGACTATATTTTGAAGGAGCCGACAGAGAAAACATATTTTGATTTTGAATGTTTCCTAAAGGAAATAAAAAATCAAAAGATTTTGAATATATGCTGACCTTATATTAGAAAATATTTATCCGAATATAGCCCAAAAATATATAAAAAAAAATTGATATATCAAATGTCGATGAAAATAAAATTGATGCCGACCAATATATTTAATTGCAATTGCTCCGAGCTTTTTCTACAAACTATGGAAATATTTTTATTTTTTTTGCCAAAGTATATAGATAAAATGCCTGAATTTTTTTTTTTTAAATAGAAAATGGTCTGCGACTAAGAAAAAAAATTGTTAGAGGACAACTGACCGGGATGATGTTTTTATAGCAAATTTGTACGGATCATACTGGTTTATTTTGTCCAAATACCTCTGATGACTCTTGGGTTTATGTATCTGATTTTAATGAATGGGTAAGCATTCCTAGGGTTTTGAGGCCTTCTGAAGACAATGGCGAGCTCAGATCTAACTCTATCTTCTTCAAATATCAGCTTGGTCCCCAAGTGGAATCAAGTAGCCTTCAATGGAAAACTTCAACCTACAAAGAATATCACACACCAACTTTCCTGATTAAGGGTTGACATTTCACTGGACAAGCTCTGATACCATGTTGAGATTATGGATGCATAGGATCCTTGAAGCTGCAGTCTTCAATGGAGAACCTTTGATCTAGGAAAGATAATCAACCACAAAGAAAATATTGCAACCAGGCATGCATAATAGAGATTCTATTGATATGATTAATTGATATGTTACAAATTAACAAGAATTCCTAATTATATAGACAAGAAGGAAAACCTAAGATGCAAAAGATGTTGCCATGTGTCATGATCTAACAACATGTGAACCCTATCTAGATGATTATTAAATGTTGAGATAAGTTCTAGAAGGAAACCTAATCTTCTAGAAGGAATCTTATCCCTACAAACATGGAAGGGAATATTATCCCATTTATTAAATGATTTATTAAAATCTAACCTAGGACTAAATGATGCATGATCTAAGTTAACTTATGCTAGTGTAATAATTAATTTAATTACACTAACAACCAAAAGATATAAAACTTTAAATTACATGAAATATATTCTGGAGCCAATGGGAATCCCACAACCAAGACCAAATCTTGGTTTTCATCAATTTCAGTACCAACTAAAGAAACACAATTAGACATACCAAAAACTTGTAACATGCTACATGATTTTCTGGATAGAAATTACACTCTTTGATCACAATAGCCAATATCAAAAGATTAGTCTTCATTATTCTACATTAATTGACTTCCATAGATGTCCCAAAAAGATGTACTACCATATCTAGATCAAGGATAACATCCACACTACGCAATATCATAGCACTCGATAGGATAGATCATTTTTGTATATCATCTATAGCACAACCAACTAGATCCAAGGTTTTGACATCAATGAAAAAAATGCTAAGCCATATCAACAACTTCTCAACAATCTCCCCCTTTTTCATTGATGGAAAAATAGGAAAAACTCAAAAACACAAAACTCCAAAACTCCAAGCACTCTCGCTTATTCAATCAATTTAATACCTCTTCTTGTTTTTTTTTCTCTTCACTTTCTACCCCTTTTTTCCATCAGAGGAAAAGGGCCAAATAAGAACATTCAGGAGATCAAGTAAAAATAGCACTTTTCATATGAAAAACTTTCTTGTACCTTTATCTCACAATGTGAAGGATCCTTTTCTAGGCTTGTACAATAGAAACCATTTTGGCACACATACTATCCAGTAGAGTCAACAACATAAATGAAGATGACCAGTCCAGAGACAAGCACTATCATTCAAAATACCCTACATCAAAAAGTATCCTAGAGAGATGATCCAACCAAACATCAATTATTTATTTGACCAACCAGAAAGTTTTAACCAAATCTTCCCTTTGTCTCTGAGTAGACAATAATTCATCTTTCAACTCACCCACTCTTATTCTTTGTTTCCTAGCTTTATCTTTGAAGAAGTCAAAATAATTTCCAATATCATTCAATTCAGATTCAATAGCTTCAATTCCACTACTAAAATTATCAACAATAGTAGGCCACCAAAGATAATACCTATAGATGTCAAGCATCTCCTTAATGCATTATCTTGTCTCACCAATGTGTTTGGATAACTTATGTTCATATTTGACACACTTTCTCTCAATCATGGCTTGGATCTTATGACCTTCAAATCCTTCCAACAACAACCTTTCTTCAATAACTTCTACCAAATCATCTAATAATGAGTCAGAAAAAACTAAAATAGTAATACCCTTTTTGAGAACATAATAAAAAAAAGCATCTTCAATTATAGGCCTACTATCCGGAGAGTAGGAATACCACATTTCACAAATATTTTTCATATCACCTTCATCCAACACCAAACAAACTTCATTTAGATTGAAAGAGTCAAATCTAGGCAGAGACTATTCTTCCTTCTCCTTCTCTTTTGAGATAGTGATGACATCATTTGTGTTAATTTTCCTCATTTTAGGTTCCAAAGGGGAACCAACAATGATAACTTGTAACTCCTTCTTACCGGAGGAGGAACCCTCCTTAAACTGGCTGATAGGAATAGCACTAGACACTATCACACCAGAGCACAAATTCTTCTGCAAGGATGAGAAATAAACTTTGCATGCACTTGCCTTATCTTCCATACATTAAAAATATTTGTAAACTTTCTTTCCAATAGGGATGCCAGATTTCCACTTAACATTGTCCTTTGATAGTAGCGAACTTGGAAAGTAAAATAATAAACATATGAGTAGAGACCCAAATCGGAAAGGATAACTCTCAACCAAAGGCATTCTGACATTCTCAATTAGGCTTTCCATTTTTTAGGCTACACAGGTCAAACTATTTATTTTCCTTCACCATCTTATGTGCAAGATACATAGCAATAGCCAAAGTAGAACCTCCAAGATTTCTAAAATAGATTTTGTAAGTGATACCATAAGCAACATACCTTCTACAGGATTGAAAATGGTATTTATCAATAGAGCTCAGGGGTATTTTTCGATACCAGTAAGTTCCTCCATATCTCTATATTTAAGCATTTTCTTTCTAGGTAGGTTACCAACACTGCACAATCTAGTAATAGCTTCAATGGCTTCCTTAGTGATCAGATAGGGTTTGTCCAAAATGATGCTTCCATCCTTGAATTGACTCAAAATGAACAAGATAGACTCATTTTCAGAAATCCTAGGAATTTCTCTCCATAAATCCATACCCAAGGCACTTACATTTTGTAATTCATCTATCTTCAGCCCTAGTTCCATTTCCTTCATCTTTCGATGATCAAATTCATCCAACTCTACTCCCTTCAGCCTTAGCGAAATACTACCACTGAAATCACTGTCAATCAACATGGATTCCATATTCACACTTAGCTTCTTCAATCCTTTTATCACTCAGTGAAACCTCTTATCCTTCTTTGCAATTTGTGAGAAATGATTTTAAACTCCACCTTTTATCATTAATTTCTTATGATAATTTTTCCACCAAAGACTTACATCAATGATGCCATCAAAAGTACTTCACTTTTCAATTAGCCAAACTAAGCTTTATCACATATCACCAATTGGATCAAACTTAGTCATGTTGAAAACACATCAATATTAATTTGGAGATGGAGAACTGGCAAGATATGCATTACAAAACTCCCCTTGAACCAAGGCAGGTTGGCTTAGATTCTGGAAGAGTTTGTACCAAGATCCGGTACCATAGAAGATATCACCACATTTGTTTCCTTTTTCTTCCAAACCATGATAGTCTTCTTCTTAGTTTCATCTAATTATGTAACCTTCATTTTTTTTTCAAGCTTTTCCAGAGCAACATATTTGCATGTGTTAGCATAATGTCTAGGTTGAATGCACTTGTAACATTTTTTTCCTGACTTAACTAAGTGAACCCTATATCTACATTGATTAGCTTTGTGACCATAACCATGGCATAAATAGCAATTACTATGAAAGAGATTATTCATTCAATTCCTTCTAGTTGGATTATATAATTCACTACTCGAATTTGGAAAATAAATGACTACGTGACTAAAACTTTTAGTCACATGACTAAAAATTTCAGTCATGTGACTAACACTAGTAGTATTTGGAAAATAAATGACTAATTTGGTCATTTATAAGTGACTAATTTGGTCATCGAGTAAAATCACAACTAAATGACTAAATAAATGACTAATATCAAACAAATAAAAATGACTAAATAAATGAATAATATTAGACAAATAAAAATAACTAAATAAATAACTAAATAAATGTGCTCATTATTAAAATATTTTCCATAATTTACATTTTAATAAACATACTCTAAAACCTTCGTCAAGACCTTATTTTCAATCGTAGCCCACCATAAATAATAATAAAATAATACAAATAAAATTACTAATAAATATTTTTTGTGGAATAAATATTTTGTTTTGTGGTGTCATCATATGAACACCAAAGTTTCTTCTAAATTGATGAAAAACCACCAAATTATAAGAATTAACGAAAACCATAAGAGAACCTAAAAAACTAAAACCCAAAAACCTTGAAAAACAAAAAAATAAGCAAAAGGAAGAGAAAAAACAAAAGATAAGAATAAGCAACCAAATAATATAAGAGGAAGAAGGACCATTTTTTTTTATAAGCATAATTTTCATTTTAAT
>VDFB02152324.1:0-50000 GCA_007258455.2 Sequoia sempervirens
TGTGAGTAGCCTTTTACAAATCTACGATAAAATCCACACAGACCCAAAAACCCTTTCAGCTGAGTCAAGTTCTCAGGAGGTGGCCAATCAACAACTGCTTTGATCTTTTCAGGATCAACCTTTACTCCCTCAGCACTGATTATGTGGCCAAGGTAAAGTAACTCCTTCATTCCAAATTCACATTTGGACTCCTTGGCAAACAGGCTCTCAGATTCTAAGATGCTAAGCACTTCCTCCAAGTGCTTGAGATGTTCTTCCCAAGTCTTGCTGTAAATCAAAATGTCATCGAAGAATATCAACACAAACCTCCTTAACTGCTTTTGAAAAACTTTGTTCATACAAGACTGGAAGGTAGCAGGAGCATTAGTCAGCCCAAATGGCATGACTAGAAACTCAAAGTGGCCATAGTGACATCTAAAAGCTGTCTTCTCAACATCAGATTCTCTCATTCGAATCTGGTGGTAGCCCGATCTCAAATCGATCTTCGAGAAGAACTTGGCCCCATGTAGCTCATCAATGAGCTCATCTATCCTTGGAATGGGGTATCGGTTTTTGATGGTGCTTTGATTCAAAGCACGATAGTCCACACACATGCGCATGGTACCATCCTTCTTCTTCACAAGAACCACTGCAGATGCGAAAGGGCTCTTGCTTGGACGAATGAAACCCATCTCCAAGAGTTCCTGAATGTTTTTCTCGATATCATCCTTCTGCTTCTTAGGATACCGATAGGGAGTTGTAATAACGGGTTTAGCTCCTTCCTTGAGCTCTATGATATGCTCCGAACCCCGCTCAGGTGGTGGTCTAGGAGGTAGATCAGCAAATACCTTGCTCTTCTCTGTGAGTAAAGACTGAACATCAGGAGGATAGTCTCTCTTAGTGTCAACCGGACTAGCAGGAAGAATCATACATTCTGCAACCCACTCAACTTGATCATGACGAACCAGCCTTGCCATTCTCTTGAATGATACAACCCGAGGACCCCCATTGGACATTCCTCTTAGTACTACCCTCTTCCCATCGGATTGAAACTTGAGCTCCATAGTTTGCAGATTTAAGGAGATCTCTCCAAGGGAACGCAGCCATTGAATGCCTAGAACGACATCCGTATCTCCAATGTTAACTACATAGAAGTCGTCCTTGACTTCATAGTTTCCCAATTGCATAGTCATGTTTGAGATCTTCTTGGTGCATGAGATGTGGAATCCATCAGCAACCATGACCTTGAAGCCTTCAAACTCTTCTGTTTGCAGCCCCTTCTTTGCCACCACAACTTCATCAATGAAGTTATGTGTTGCCCCAGTGTCAATCAAAGCAACTATTCGCTGCCCCTTAATCATCCCTCGAACCTTGAAGGATTCATTTCTTTGAAAGCTCGAAAGCTGAGCCAAAATACCTCCGCTTTCCTTTTCATCTTCAGACTCTTCTGGGCTCTTTCCACTTCACTATCTTCAAAATCAGATTGCTGGTCTGAAAAATCAGAATTACTTTCACCAGCTGAATAGTACTCAATCTGATTAAATTTAACTCCTTTTGGGCAAACATGATCTTGAGACCATTTTTCCCTACACCGGAAACATAACCCCTTTCTTCTGAGTTCGTTCAGTGTCTCTGGATCTAATCTTGTGACATGAGGATTATGATGTTTGAACTCCTTATGCTGAGGTCTCAAAGGAGGTCTTTGATGAGGTCTTTTCCCTTTATCCCCTTTGTGAAAGGATGGCCTGGGTTGAAACTTTGCCTTAGGAGCTGCCCACTCCATGTTTCTTGCCTTCTTCATGGCCTCCTGTAGGGAGGGTGGATCAAAAGCCTTAATCCAACCCTTGAGTGGTTCCATCAATCCTTCACTGAAAAGGATCACCAACCGCCTCTCCGTGATTCCAGTGACCATGACTGAGAGTCTCTGGAACTCAGCTATGTAGGCATCAACTGTGCCATACTGCCTCAACTGTGCCAATTCTCTGAAATGAATTTCAGGATCCTTTTTTCTCAAATCTCTCGATGAGCCTATTGGTGAACTCATCATAGGTTGTGATAGACCGATGACCCAAGGTGACTAGGCCATGGTACCACCACTCGTGCGCCACCCCATCTAGGTGTAGCGTAGCGAATTTAATCGCCTCCTCCTCCGCCATGGGTCTAAGAGCTAGATAGTTATCCAGCTTCTGTATCCAAGCTCGAGCTGAACTGTTATCACTTCCGTCATAGTGTGGAAGTATAAACTTGTTGACAGCTTGATACAAGTCCCCTTGAGCTGTTGGTCTTCTTTGCTCATGATGTCTCCCGTGTCCCTTATTCTTTCTTTTATGATCCATAAAATCATTGTAGGACATATCCATCTTGATGTCATCAGACAGAGAATCATACTCCGCACGGCCAAGTCTCAACTGCTCCACGAATGAAGCATTCTCTTCAGGCTCAGGCTGAGTGTTTACTGGTGCCAAGAAGGTGGGTTTGAAAGGCCTGGCTGAGATGTAAGTGTTGTGTGAAACATGTTGAGCTGCATGTCCATCATGCTGGTTAGAGGCACTGTGTTCTCCTCTATTTCCAGGGTTGTTTTGTGGAGTTGTGTTCTGGCCCACTTTCCCCATCATGAAAGATACCATGTCCATCAAGGCATCCATCTTCCTTTCAAATCTCTTTCCGGGACTTACAGATCTCTCTCTTCCCTTTCCACTATCATCTCTATTGCTGGTAAACCTCTCGTTACCCCCAACTGATCTCTCACCTTCTGCCATGTCTATTTCCTGAGAAGACTCCCAATGAGCCCTCAAAACCTCTGAAGCTGTCTGACCTTCTGGAGCCTGATAGGGCTGGAACTGTTTTCCAACTTTCTTGTCTTCCCTTGCAATGTATCTCTTTTCTCTGTCACTCATAGACAGTTTGTTCACAGGATGGCAAGATCTTGGCTCTGATACCACTGAAATATTCCGAGCCAAATTTTTTCGTTTTTTCAATTTCAAGTTTACAACAAACGCACCCGTTAAGGTTAGATCAAAACCAAAACGATGCTGAAGCAACTCTAACTAGAATGTACACCAGGATCCCGATGTGGGCAAGGTGTGAGCATTGGTCAGAGGATCTGAAAGCAGAAACGGAACTGGAAGGAACTCTAACCAAGAATGGCGCCGATGATGGCGAGCATGTGATCAGAGGATCTTCTACACGACGAGTACTGAAAGGAACTCAACACCAAGTATGTGCTACCCAATCCAGAATGGACTTGAGGCGACCATATGGCGGAGTGCTAAGAATTACAATGCTTTGAAGGGAAATAAACTAGAATGTTGAAAGAACTCGACACCCAGAATGTGCTTTCTAACCCGGAGTGGGAAAGGAGCTACTATAGGGCGGAGATGTGAAGTATTACAAGCAATTACAGAATGTAAAGATTGAGCATTACAAATTGATAAAGCAAGATTATGAACTACTGTCAGTACTACTGCCAACTTACAATATATTAGACAATGCCTTGCTATCAATGTGAATCAAGAGATATATAAGCTGCAACAATATATATTGAGTTTACTTCACTGAATAATAAAGCTTAGATCAAAAACTCAATTATTAGAGCCAACCTGACAATCTAATTTGTGACAGTCCTGTTTTCCACGTGCACGAACAGCAGCCCTGAAACTCACAACTTGCTCCAAACTTAATCAAATTCCACCAGACGAAATGCAATATGACCCTAATAAGATGGCGACCAAGATAGGACACTGAAAGTTGAACAAAAGACTCGATGTATTTAATGCACGAATCCCAAGGCAAATCTGGAAAGTACGGCCCAGCAAGAAGGGCGATTTCACATTAAAAATTCAAAGCTTCTCCAAAAAATCTGCAACTTGGAGAAATGAGTCGCCCCTTACAAACACATAGATTTAGACAATACCCATAATGACTTTTTTTGTATTTTTGGACTTATGAATAAAAACATCAATCTACTGTAGATAAAAATGCAATTCCAGAAAATCTCTAATATGCAAAAACTGAACTAAATAGCCCCAAGCTGATTACAATGCTCAAATCCCAATGCAACTCACAAACTACACTAATTCACCACTAGTCGCTATCTTTCAAGCGAGAAGCAATGCCTAGCTAGGAGGCTTACATTCCTCGAAGCAATCCCAGAGCCAAACCGGCAACATAACATTCCTGTAGACAAAAGATACTGAATTGAGGACCAAAGGCTTCCTTTTATAATTTCCTGTTGACCTTCTCAAAACCCTAACCTTCCTTTTTGAGTCAAACCCTAATCCTCCAATGGATGGCGTCCCTTTCTTCAAAGCTTCAATTTTGACTTTTTAATTAAATTCATCACTTTAATAAAGGCGTCCAATCTTAAGGCTTTAATTTCAACCTTGATAAATATAAAATTAACTCAATGATGGCGCCACCCTTAAAGACCACCTTTTAAAACATCATTAAGTTAAGAGACTAGGCCAAGGGGTAATTTAACATTAAAATATAATGTTATTTTAAGTGAAATGAACTTATCTCTCCGAAACTGCATCCCGAGGCTAGAATCTGAATAAACCCATTGAGTCAACTGAAGAGGAAAGTCAATTGTGCCGAGACCGAAAAGACCACTGCCAGAAATAGAATTTACTAAAAATAGTAAATTCCAGAAAGTGCTCAAAATGCCAAGAGAAACATATCACTGCGAAGCCCAAAACCCAAGGAATCCAGTTCAATCACCAATAGCAATCGCAACCTCCACTAAGAAAGCCTAATCAACCCGGCCCGAGTAGCCTACCGCCCCGTAATAGGCCAACGGTCATCCTAAGATCATGCTTTGAAGGACATTACAACCTATTTTCATGCTTATGCTTAATGATATTACACCTCTTGGCAATTTCTTATTATAACAAGTGATTAACATATACAATGTTATTCTTCTAACAAACTATCTGCAGATTGGTAATGTACTCCTGATATGGGTTCTTTAAAGAATTCTATTTGGTGTTAAATGTCGAAACTGATGGACGCATAGCAAAGTGTAAAACCAGAGAATTAAACTTTTATTAAAAAATCAAGCTGTTGAAATGTTGGTGTGAATAATTGTCTTGTACCTAGCTAATTCATTCACTAGGTATATTAGGGGACATATTCACATGGTTAAGTTTACTTAGGTAAAAGATTCTTTCTAGAAGGCTTAGTTGGCTTATCTAGAACTTATCTTATCTAGCTAGGATGCATCATTTCCTAGGTGATTAGGTTGTTGGTTGTCTCATGTCATAAGATCATGACATTTGTCAACATCATATTCATACCTATCTCTCAACCTTGCCCATATAAGCAAGGCATCTCATGTACATTTGTATTCAAGCTTCATTCAAGCAATCAATCAATCTTGCATTGTGAAGCAAGCTTTCTTGCCATTCTCTCTCTTGTGGAAGTGGTTTTGGTCGCAACTGATCTTGGGGGTGTTGAGGAGTCACCATCAACTCCTACATGGTATCAGAGCTCTCCAGGTGTTGCAGATTCCTTCCCAAATCTGAGGGTGATATTTTGGCTTGAAGTTTTTTGTTGGGTGCAGATTGGGGTTTCAAGAACTTCACGGTTGAATTCAGAGAGCTTCGTAGACGAATTTTGACTGTAAATTCGCCTATATTGAGTAAAGTTGTTTTTGAGGCATTTTTGCTGGAATTTTCGCAAAAAAATATTTCAGAAAAATATTTTCTGCGGTATTTTGTATTAAAAATTTGGGGCAAATTTATTTAAATCGGGCTCTATTTTTTGTATATTTTCTGGGGTTTTATTTATTTTTCTGCGGGCCCTTTGGAATATTCCGCGGGCATAGTACTCTTACCTTCTTTCCGCAGAGTCTTAACACATTGGTCAAAGCTTTCACCGCCGTCAACATAACTATCGGTGGTCAATCATCTTGTGTGGGTTGTCCATACATCGGCGTACATCAACGAAGCTCCGGTCACTGTCACAACCATTGGCGCATTCATTGCATGGAACATTTCGTGAAGGTTTGATTTCATCTGGCTGGTGGTCATCGATAGAGGCTCCATTGGCGGGTATGACCTGTCATATCGGCGGTCTATAGCTTCAAATCCATCGCTAAACAAAATCGGCGGGTATTTGCTTTCATCAGCTCGCGATCTGGCATACGGGATCCTCCATCGGCGACCGTCCTATTCTCTGCAGGCGTCCCACCATCACCTGGTACGAAGTTCATTCATTGGACGGCCCATTCTGCCCTCAGCGTACCAAGTGGATCGGTCTTGTCAGTGGGTATAAGACTGGCGCGGGTGCATCGTCGGCTAACTGAGATACCTTTCTGATTACATCCCTCATTCGTCGGCGGGTACCATTGTTGATCGCGGTGGCTGGCTCGTCCATCTGGAAAGACTCCGAAGGCCTCTTTTGTTTCCTGTCATTGACCGGTCAAGACATTGTACCGTTCGCAGGGCAGGGTACTCTCTATTGGCATAATCAAGTTTGCAGGGTACACACCTTCACTCCGCGTCAGTTATCATCTTGTGGCGGTCTTTTCATCACCGGGTACTGTGCATTTATGTTTGTTCCCCCGCAGATTCTTTTATATATAAAATTCAATTTTAAGAATCTTGCATTCCTATGTTTGGCCGACCATGTATTGTTTAAGCTAGCCGTGTGAAATAGCATAGAGTTTTATGTATTAGCCGACCGTTTAGTATTTACTGGCGGGATTTTATCAGTGAAGATTGTGATCATATGGCCGACCACATGCTTAGCCCTCAGTGCTAAAAATTTGACCCTGTTTAGTGTTTGTGTTTGCCCCCAAGTGCCTATTTATAGGCCTTTTTTTCATTTTATCACAACTTTTGCATACGGAGGCGAAATTTTTCAAACGAAATATCGTCGGAAAGGTGAAGACCTGAATTTTTCAGTGGTGCAGATATTTTGCAGAGATTTTGCAGTTTTGTGCCTCTTTTTCCAGGTTGAAGCCTGATCATCGTTTTCTTGCTTCCGAGCTCATATCTTTGTGCTCCGATCTCCGATTTTCACCAAATTTGTGGCATCGGAAAGGTATTCAGGAGTACTTCAGATCTACTCATGCACTTTTTGCAGATTTGTTTCCAGATTTTCATATTTTCAGTTTGTAGCTGATTTGATAGTTTGGGATATATTGTTGTAAATTTGCAAAAAAAAGTGCAAATCTTGTTGGGACAAAGGGGTTGATATCTTGTATTGTGAGGGAAATTTGTTGTTCTTCTCTTGTAATATCTCATTGTATCATGGATTTGACAAAAGTTGTACTTCTAACTCCATATAACTATCATGAGTGGAAATCTCAAATGGAGTTGTTATTGTTAAAATCAAAGTTGCAACGAATCACATTTGGTCAAGATCCAGAACCTGCAGGAGCAAAAGAGAAAAGAAAATGGCTTGATAGAAGGGATGAAGCTCTTGGAACTTTGAAGTTGTCCATTTCTCCAGATCTTAGATATCATGTTGCATCTTGTACTCATCCTAATGAAGCTTGGAATACTTTAGAGAGTCTCTTTGGTAAGCCAGATAAGATGAGGAAATTTAAGTTGGAGAATGAACTTATGGGTCTTAATCCTTCAGATTTTGACAATGTCCAAGACTTTTTCTCTAAGCTCAATTCTCTTAGACTGCAATTATCTAATTGTGGGGTAACTAAAGAGGATGAACAGTTGATACTTTCTATTCTTGCTAAGCTTGGTCTTGATTATTTAGTGTTTGTTTCTACTTTCTATGCTACAATGGATGCTCTTGGCACTGCATACAAAATGCCTTCTCTTGATGAATTTGCAGCTCAACTCACAAGGGAACAAGCAAAGTTGGTACACATGGGCACATTGAAGTCTTCTAGATCTCATGCTCTTGTTGCAAAGGAGACAAAGGATTCAAGTGGCAAAGGTAAGAAGCAAAACAAGGCACCCAAGTCTATTGAGCAAGGTAAAGATTCTCCTTCACATAGCACTCCTGAGTCCACATCCTCTTCTAAAGAGGAATCATCTAAAAAGAAGAAGTCAAAATGTGCATATTGTAAAAGATTAGGACATGATGAGCATAGATGTTATAATAAGAAGATTGATGAACTGACACACCTTCTTCAAAAGAATAACATTAAGCTGCCCTCATCAGTGTCTGGTACTTCTTCTTCAACATCTCAATCGGCAGCTCCATCATCATCATCTCAGTCACAGGACACAGGATCTACTTCTGGGCTACACAAGATGAAAGGACAAGCACTCTTGGCCTCTACAAGTCTTGCATCTCATAGATGGCTTCTTGATTCAGGGGCATCTCATCATATGGCATCTTCTATGGACATGTTCTCTTCTTTTGAGCCTTGTAATTCACCTCATATATTGATGGGTAACAATACATATATGAAGGTAAGTGGGAAGGGTTCTATTGATATGGGGGAAGGTACCTTCAATGATGTGCTTTGTGTTCCTTCCTTGTCCACTAATCTCCTTTCTATTTATCAAATTACTCATGGAGGTCAAGGTAAATAGTTGAGTTCACTCCAGATAGGGTTACATAAGGGACTTGGAGACTAGGGATATTGTTGCTATCGGGATGGTTGATCATTCATCTCGTGTATATTCCTTTTCATTTTGCTTCAGAAGATGATAATGTTCCTTTGACTGCATCACACACTCCATTGAGTGTGAACCATGATAGTGAGGAGAAGTTTGGTCATCTACACCTTGGTATTCTTGAGACCAGTGTTGAGCTTCCTACTCCTCCACCTCCTGCTTCTTCAGCCATTGATGCTTCTATTCAGCAAGGATGATCATAGTTTTTCAGATCTTGCTTTGTGGGATGAGTATTTGACAGGGATTTCTAACTTGTTCATAGAGTCTCATACTGCAGATTTGGAGGACACACTTGAGGGGATTTCTCTCCTCTTTGATGACAGTTTCAGTACAACTATTATCCCATCTTCTTTGTCTTTGGAGATTGACATTCATGACTCTCCTCCATCACTTGATTTGTCATGTTTCTTGGTTCAGTTTGACCATGATTCTGTTGTGGCTCATTCAAGCTTGGAGGATCTTCATCAGTTTTCAGAGGCATACATGAGCATTCATGCTTCCTCCTTTCAGTTGGACATGGAGTGGCTTCTACATCAGCTTATGGATTTGTTTCTTCCTAAGGGAAGATGTGTTGCTTGCAGACATTGGGTCATCTTTTGTTTTCAGGCATTCTTCATCAGCATTGGAGCTTCTTCATCATGGGGGGGATATCTTATCTCTCTACTTCCTTCTTATGGGGGGGTATTTGATTGTATATACATGATGCATGTTGTCCTTGGGGGGTATCATTGAGTCCTCCATACATCATGTTTCTTTTGTTTTCTCTCTTTTGGAGAGGAGTTTTGTCCCACAGGGTTTTCTCCTTTTCTCCGCTTGTGAGAGATTGCATCATTTGCATTGTAAATGGGTACCTAACATGGCCTAGTAGCCGGGACCCATAGTCATAGTCTTTGCACAGTTTGCATAATAATCTTCTCCCTAAGTTGCACTTAAGGGTGTTGGTGTGAATAATTGTCTTGTACCTATCTAATTCATTCACTAGGTATATTAGGGGACATATTCACATGGTTAAGTTTACTTAGGTAAAAGATTCTTTCTAGAAGGCTTAGTTGGCTTATCTAGAACTTATCTTATCTAGCTAGGATGCATCATTTCCTAGGTGATTAGGTTGTTGGTTGTCTCATGTCATAGGATCATGACATTTGTCAACATCATATTCATACCTATCTCTCAACCTTGCCCATATAAGCAAGGCATCTCATGTACATTTGTAATTCAAGCTTCATTCAAGCAATCAATCAATCTTGCATTGTGAAGCAAGCTTTCTTGCCATTCTCTCTCTTGTGGAAGTGGTTTTGGTCGCAACTGATCTTGGGGGTGTTGAGGAGTCACCATCAACTCCTACATGAAATACTACTAGCGTCAAAGTTGTCTATAAAAAACTTATCTCTCATATTTTTAGCCCTCATAAGTGAATATTTTTCTTGAGAGCATATGTTTTATATGTAATAGTAGTATCTTTGGAAGAAGAGTTTCTCTTCCTCGTCTTTACTATTCTTAAAGGTGAATTATGTTTTAGTTTGAAATTTGTCCTAACTTTCTTTCTATACGCCTTGCTTTTAGAAACTCTAATTGTTGCCTACAAATTTTGTGTGGGTTTCTCTTTTCATCATCTTGATCTATGGCCTTAACAATTTACTCCAAATTCTCCCTATATAACACAATAACAAGAGTATATACATAAAATATTATAGACCATATAAAGACCACGAAAGATTTGAGGCTTGATGCAAGCAATAAGAACCCCTATATATTTGGGCAGCCAATAGGAGCTTAGAAAAAGAAGCCTATGGCAGATGTTTATGTATAGATCTCCTCAAATTCATTTTTTCAATGGAAAATGAGAGAAACTACTGAAATCATAGAGGAAAGATGAATGAAGCCATGCCCCAATTCGTCTAAGGAAGTTTCAAACATGTGCACGATGATGAAGACCTTTAAAAAAAATACAAGGATTAGGAGCATCTATGAAATTGACCATGAATGGAAAATTTTAAATTACCTTATTATGTCAATGCATGTGCAATCACACAACATTGTCATGGCCATCTTACTACCCAAGGAGACGATGTCAAAGAAATAATAGAAAATTATGTTTGTGCACTCCTAGACCAAAATAACTCTCATGAACGAATTGGTATGCTCTTGCATGAAAAGCAAGTGAAGAATCCCTACCTCTCTCCATCTCTAAATTCTTAGCTAGCCTCCTTGCTTGAAGTAGTTTTTTCACCCAACATCAAAAAACTTTCCCTTACAGCTACTATTTCAATCTATTCACATGAGCGAAACCTAGAAGACATGCAACTCAGAATGTGGAAAGTATGCAGTCATTTGAATATTGCAAAGTGTTTTTTTATTAACTCAGTTGTGTGGGGACGTGGCCTTCTATGATATGTTTGTCCTCTTCGACAAGGCCAATTTAATATATAACTGAGATTTCTCGTCCATTGACAGGTGTTTAATATATTTTGTCCATGCATAACAATGATAGTCTCTAAAATGATAAACCTAAATTTAGAAGAATTAAAGACTAGAACATCGTTACTGTGCACTATAATCACTAAACTTTACATCAATAGTAGAAACCCTAATCAAAAATCTTGATCTTAAGAATAATTTTGTGCCTTGCATGAAACATGAGTTTTGACTCACAATTCAATATGGTTGTCAATTGTCTTCCTTTTTATGCACTACATCATAATTACAATCTTGTTTTTCTCTCTTTCCTTACCTTTTGTAGTGGCTTTAATTTTCTATTCATAACTATCATGAGCATAAAATCAATATATTAAGACAAACTAGTTATATTTTGTGTTAAATTAAAAAGTTTGAACATGATAGTTACAATTTGTTTAAAGACTCAAAGGACCACACCCAAAATAAGGTTTGAACAACCCAAATTGCTAAGCTCTCTTACATGAATCAAACGACTAATATTGCTAGCAATTACTTCATCCAAAAGGTTGCAAGTCAATCCTAAAAAGAATGCAAAGGTTTAAATTACGAAGGCAAGGTTAAAAAATTGTACATATACAACACAACCATAATACAATACAGTTCATCAACACGAGTTACATATACGCATTTTAATACAATGACTACAAAGAAGGATCAAAATAAGGGAAATAATGACTCAATTAATCACTGTCACAATCAACATTAATTCTAGTACACATAATGCATTCGTAATTTTGGAATGATCAACCATAATCATAAGAAATTCACTATTCAGTTGATGCCTTTCCACAATAAAAATTAGAGGTTAATATTGGCAAATAGATATAGGTCGATATATTTAAGACTTTTTTTATTTGTATTGCTTTATGTTTTAAATTTGTATGCAAATATTTCATAATCAAATAATACTTATTATTAATTATTTAATCCAGTCACATTTTATTATTAATTATTTAATCTAGTCACACATAATTAAAAATTTGTAGTGCATCCATGCACAGACACATACTCTAACATATTAACATACATATAGTTTTCTATTGGTGTAATCCTTGCACCTTTTTAGGTGCAAGTGCTAGTATAATACCTCAATTGGATTTTCTAGTGGATGGGTGGACCTAGTTTTGAATTTGATTATCAAAAATTTATTTTGAGTCCTATTCAATAGAATATTTGTTGATTTTTTTAAGAATATTTTGTCTTCAAGCATCTCTAATAACAAGTCATATTTTCTTGCAACATTTGGATGGCACGATTTTGTTTGGGGTTGCAGAAGTCAAAGAGGTTAAGACCTTCAAGAAAGTGTTGGATGTGTTGAAATTTTATGTTAGTGCTTTGTCAAGTCATCAATACTAAGAAATCCAAAGTTTGCTTTTTCTCTACACCCCTTAACATAGATAGTATCAAATTTAAATGTATTAAGGTTTTCAAGAGGAATGATATCAAAATTTCCCTAAGAAATATCAATCAAGAAAGCCCATATTCATGGATGACAAGCTTGACAAAATGATGGTGCCTCAAAGGAATTAACTTACAAGCTAGCTATGTAATACCCTTATGTTTTTTACTCCTATAAGGACTAGTAATTAGAGAGAAATTATAAATATCTTAATATTGAATATCAAGTATCTTGGGGAATAACGAATGACCTTAATAATACATGTGTGTTTACAATGTGTTATACCCTTAATATTAGTGTATATAGGGTTATGAATGGTCAGCTTGTGGTTATCTTAACTCTTAATTAAGTCATATTATCATTTATTATATTATTATTTAGTGAATTAGGTCAACCTAATGCTCATATAGAGCTATCTAAGGCGGCCTTGGCGATATCCTAGGCATAACTAAGGTATGTATAGGAGGTGGTGAGTCTTATTTCATCATCATATTATGAATTTTTTTCTCGTTGGAGATATTTGGAGGTTTTCCCCCTCAAAGTGGCTTGTTATTCTTAGTTATTATCAATTATTTGTAGCATATTTCTTATCATATTCTTCTATTTTTCAGGTCATTTCATTACAAGTGGTATTAGAGCATGATCTTGACATCGTGACGAAAAGGCATTTTTTCAATTTTGGAGGTCATTTTGGAAACACATATCTCCCAGATTTTGGTTATTTTTTGTCTAATTTTTAAAGGGTTTTTTAAGAACATATTGGAGTAGCTACAATCCATATTTTAGATGAATTGGAGCACAATTGAGTGATTTATTACAGAATTAGGGTTTTTTCCCAATGTATTTAGAAAGTGCATATCTTCCAAATCTCGTTGAATTTGTTCTATATTTTTAGTGAGTTTTTGAAGTTGTAAGAGAGGATCCTACATTCTAAATTACAGAGTAATTGGAGCAAAATTCAGTGATTTATTACAAAATTAGGTTTTCCAACCAATTCACTCTAAAGGCTACAAAAACCTAATTTTTAGGATATTTTCCTAAGAAATTGTAACCTAGGCCCTGGTAAGTTAGAATAAATTTTCTAGATCATTTTGACTTTATTTGTGTGATTTATTGCAAAATTATTTTTTGCCATCATGACGAGTTTTGCAACAAGAGGCAAAAAGAATGTTACCACATTGAGGAAATCTTTAGATAAGGATGAAGTATAAATTGAGGATATTAACCCTAATGATGAAATCAACAAGGTCAAGGGTGAAACTTCACCATTGAAGAAGGAGATGACTGATGAAATTTCCTCAATAAAAAGGGACATGCAAAAGGATGTGAATGAATTAAAATCACTTATTCATGGTATGAAGCGAGAAGATTCACCTAGTAAGGTGCAAGATAATGCTTTTGTTGGACATTTTTTTTTAGGCTTGACTTAGATCTCAAGAAGGATCATCCTTTTGATAATCTTATGCCTCAAAAATTCATACCCAAGTTGGATATGGGAATGCTTGATGGCAAGGATCCAACTAATTGGCTTTGTAAAATGGGTTAGTTCTTTTATCTTCATCATGTTCCTAGTCAACAAATGGTGGTTATGGCATCATTATACTTGGAACCATATCAATTTATTTGATATTGTTGGTTATGTGATGAGAAGAGGAAGAAGGGTTGTGTGATCACATGGTCAATTTTTCAAGAGGAACTTGCTACCTATTTTGGAGATATCTTTATGGATAGTTACTTCTACCAACTAACTAAATTAAAGAAAACAAGTATGGTCACGGACTATACTCAACAATTTCAAGCCCTTTGTTTAAGAGTGGAGAATATAACAAAAGAAATTTGAAGGAATTCTTTCTAGGAGGTTTAAAGGACCATATAAAATATGAGGTAGTTTGTTCCAACCACAATCCTTGTCACAAGTGATACTTATGGCAAGACAAGTTGGGGAGAATTTTTTAGCCAATAGGCCACAAGGGATTGTAAACTTAAGAGAAAATAACTCTCCTACACATTCATTACCTCAACCTACTAGGTTGACTCCACAAAAATTGAGAAGAGATAAAAAGGATTGTTTTTTAATTGTGATAGCAAATGCAATTGAGGACATAAATGCAGTGAAATAAATTATTCTATATTGAAGGTTTGAGTGAGGAAGAAAAGGAGGAACCAATATTAGAGGGAGATAGGGAGTCAGATGAGGAATCACATGATTCCCAACCAATCATTTATTTACATGCACTCTCAGGTTTTAGCACCCCACAAACTATCAAGGTAGTGGGTTTCCTAAAGAAGTAGAAAGTAATAGTATGATTGACTCGAGTTCAACAAAAAGTTGGCTACTCATTTAAATTGTTTTATATATCCAACTCCAGAGTTTCAAGTCTTGATTGCCAATGGTGGTATTGTTAGTTGTTCCAAAAAATGTCATAGCATTAAATTATCCATGGGAGATTATCACCTTGATAGACCAATGCATGTTATCTCTATGAGTGCAATTGATATTGTTTTGGGAGTACAATGGCTTAATACTTTGGGAACATTGAGATGAATTTCTAAGAACTATTCATGAGATTTCAATCAGAAGGAAAGACAGTATATTTAAGAGGTTTGAAGGCAAAATCCCCACAAATGGTAAGATCTCATCAAATGCAAAAGTTGCTTAAGAAAGGAGTTGATGGATTTGTGGCCCAATCATGTTCATTAGAAGTATATCAATCTAATGCTCCCACCCATCTAGATTTACAAGCAATCATTGATCATCACTTGATGGTTTTCAGAGATATGCCTAAAGGACTTCCTCCTAAGAGGGATCATGATCATGCCATAAAACTAGTTCCAAGGATCCAGCAACCCAACATTAGGCCCTACAGGTACCCATATATACAAAAAAGTGAGACTGAAAAGATTGTGGAGGAGATGTTAGAGGCAAGAATTATCAAGCATTCTTACTCCTCGTGTAATGCTCTAAGCTGACACGCTCAGAAAAAAAAACCTAATGGAATAAAAAAAAATTAAATAAGGATAACAACACCAATAATGCAACTATGACATGTTGCACTTGCACAACAACATGCACACAAGTGTCATAACGACACAATGACAAAGACAACAAGAAAAATTCACCATTGCATAAGCAAGGTGGCAGCGGAAGACTAACCACTCATGGGATAAATCCACCATGATGAACATACAAGAGAGAGAGAGAGGACAATGCCTACATGATGATTGATTACCAATCCATAATTGTGTACTCTCACAACACCAAACCAAGATAGGATAAGGGAATCATCAACCTCTAATCCACACCTAGACACGCTAAACATCTCTAAGATAAATGTAAACCTTTAAAAGAGGTTTCCTAACCAAGAGGCACAACTCACCACTAACTAGAATGACAACAAGTCACTTCCAAACAACTTCACGCTTCCCAAGTCATCTTGTCACAATGTGACAACACACAAGAAGATGAGTACTACTCCACAACATCCCATGACCTATAGGGAATATTGAGGACATCGAAAAGGCTAACCATAAAGGATTACAACCTTCCCACAACTTCACAAGACTTGGTGCACAATCTCCCTAACCCTAGGTTTGATAACAAAGCAACTTCAAAAGAAGGCATGTAAAATGAGGGAAAAAAGCCACAAGTTCTCAACAAAGACACAAGAACATACACACAATTCCACTAGACCCTGTGGTCCATGAGGAACAACTTTCATTTGCATTTTTTCCCATGCAAGGCCTTGAAACAAAGAAGATCAAGTCCTGAAACATAGATACTTGACTAGGTTTTGGAGGGTTTTGATGACTAAAATGACTGGAACGAGAAAGATATAAGGCATAAAAATTATTCATCAATGGCATTGGGCTTATAAAACCACTGGCTAACCATGGTTAAGAGGATTAACACTTTGTTTTTTGTGTGGGAACAAGGACACCCAAACAAATATAGGTGAATTTGAGCCTATCAATAATCAAAATCAGGCCACTTCACTATCAACCAGGCTGCCCTAGTATGATACTAGGCCACCCCACTACTGATAGGGCCACCTAAATAGATTTGGGAACTTTTTGAATGAGTTTGGAGACTCCTAAGAAGACCAGGTCACCTAGATGGAACACTAGGCTTCCCAAACTCATTGAAAGACACTAATGTTTACTTTAAACCTAGAATAAATGTTCTTATGTTCATTTTAACCTTCCAAGATATAAATACAACATTATATAAGTACAATCATGCCTGACACTAACATCGAAACACGTAATTAGGGCTAAAACACTAACATTTACAAATCTTACAATCCTTCTCAAAATTACATTTGAATAAGGAACCCATGAATAAGCATAGGCACCTTGCCAAATTGATGGCATCAAACTCCACCACAATCCTCCAATCCCAAGTGGTTACCACACCACCCAACCTTGTGAAATCAAACGATCCACTCCCACTATGCTAGGAGATAGTCACATGAGCCAAAAGCACAACACTCATGCCAAACATATGGGGAGAGGGGTTACACACATGTCATACATGATGAAAACACTCCACATACACATCATATAAAACACTCATCCAAACACAAGATTGATCAAATACAAATAGGATCAAAAATGAGATCTCATTGGGAAAACTCACCAATGTCACATCACAATCTGCATTGGACCAACTCACTAATGGCATACAAGAAATCATCATTGGGAAAACTCGCCAAGGGAATAATGTTGGAATTAGGGAATACTGAGAGGGGGGTGAATCAATGTTCAGCAATATCAAACATTGTCAACCTGCTCCTTAAACCATTTATAATATTCAACCAAGAGAAAGATGCAAACATATAAATCAATCATCCACAACACCATAACACAAGGATTTTTACATGGAAAACCTGATAGGGGAAAAACCACGGTGGAGGTCAATCCACAATTTGAGTACTCAAATATAGTGTTTTACAAAATGGGAATGCACTTGCATTCAAGCACACTGCCTAGAGCTCACTGCTCAAAATTAGGAAGGCTCACTACTTTACAAAATATTTGAATCACATCAAAAGGTTGAACTGAGAAAGTAGCATCTGCAAATGCCTGGTTACAGTTCTGATTAGGTTCATAGATCAGATTTTGGACCTTCTGTCTAATACTCCACTTCGCTCTGCTCTGCCTTAATTCGCTTTACAAAATCCTCTTATGCACAAATGAAAATCGCTTAACTACTCTTCTAATATTCGCAATACACACCCACACATATCGAACACCATCCATACATATCAAAATGAATTAACCGATCTCATATATATATATATATATATATATATATATATATATATATATATATATATATATATATATATTTGCTACCACAAATTTAATCGCTTCATCTCGACTACAATAGAATATAAAATATCTTCCAACTGTCGGCTCAAATCATAAATGATTTTCAATGCGTACCATCTAAAGTCGGCTATGGAATAGCTAGGACCCAAAACAAAATCCACAAGCCCGAAAATACCTCAAACAATTTCGCCTTAAACATCCACAACATGTCGCAGTCACTTAGTCAACCTTCATATATTGATGAACAGAAAATCAAACAACCGGATCTCCTAACTCGTACACCACTTGATGCAACAACACAAAACTTGAGAATAATATATTCTATATACCCAATGACCTTCCCTGAGATCCACAACCGAAACTGATAAACTGGTAATGCATATGGATCAACAAACTTAGCTTCAGTCGGATACCCTGTTCTTCACTCTGTCTTCCGGTATGGAAAAATATTGACATGTGGATTGGATCAATGACTTAGGTTGCCATCAATGACAACACTAGAAGCCATATGCCAACAATCTCGCCCTTTGGCATTGATGGCAACACTTAGTGAAAAATGACTAAGTGTCGGAACGTTCAAAAACTCCAAAAATCCTTAGCTAACAAAAACTCCTAATAAAACTCCCCCTAAGTTTGATAAGGAATTTTTCACTGCCCTCTCTCCCCCTTTGACATCAATGACAAAAAAATTCTTTCTCCCCCTCTGAAGTGTAGCCAAAAACTTACTTAAGAAAAAACTAATTCAAAAACTTGATGAAATACAGCCGCTACTTTAGAAGATCATTTTGTACTTTTCCTTCATCTCCGGAAGAAACTTCTTCCAAGCATTTACTGCAATCCCGGTGATTATGATCATATTGTTGTTTTCAGATGTCTAGTTGATGATTTTGATAAGGTATTCTAGAATGGTGATGCTTTCTTCCAATACTTCTCCCTTCCTCAATATTTTAATCAATTGTTCCAGCCTGCATTCAGTTATGTCCACTTTCCAAAAGGTGTCAACGATCATGTTCTTAGTGTTCTAAATATTTGCATGCTCTGTCTGCAATTCCTGAATTATTTTCTTGATTTCACCATCAACATCCTGAGACATGTTAAAATCTTGTCCACTATTGTTCAACTCTGTTTCAATTTGTTCCAGCTTCTCTTTGTACTTGCCGATTGCATGAGGCCATCGAAGACAATAGTTGAAAATTTTGTTTGTTGTGCTTATGCATTGCCTTAATTGATTCATGTGCCTTTTTAGTTTGGTAAGTGGCAATCTATACTGTTTCTTCAGGTGTAGAATTATTTCTCCTTCTTCCTTGTTCTGAGACTCAAAGTCCATGATTTCTTTGATGCATTCAATCATCTCTTCTGGCAATGTATTCTGCAAACTCTCCAATTTGATATGATTGTGCACAAGATGAGCACTTAGTACACTTAAGATCATGTACTGCTCATATGAAGGTCTGATAGACCACATGTTTTCTATTTTCTGCATTCCATCTTCCTCATGAATAAGTTGCATTAGCTCTTCTTTGGTTAAATCACCACCTTCTTCACTTTCTGCAAACATTGCCTTTTCTTGTTTTGGTTCAACAGTTTCCAATCCTTTTCCTTGAGTGGCCTCAATTTCCTTATCAGATTCCTCATCTGGTATGTCCACAATCACTTGCTCTTTTCCTTTCCCCTCAACTTTTGGGGTTTTGCATGCTAGTGGAGTACCAACAGCAATTTTTTTTGCTCTTTTCTTTTTTCTTTCCATCTCACTGGAGGAGGAACCAACATTAAGTGCTCTTACCGAAATGGAAATACCAATTGAACCAAACTTTCCTAGCAAACCCTTAAAGAAACTTTCATATTCTTGATCACAGTTTTCCAAATTGTTAGAATGTATGTAAATCTACTTGCAAACTGGTTCACTCTCTTCCCATATTACATTGTTGATCAGGGGTAAGCAATTCAGAAAATTCATCACAAGACATACAACCAAATTACCAAACTTGAAAGGATACCCTGTCACCTTTGACAATTGTACGTTCTCCATCAATTGATCTTTTAGTAACTCGCAAAGGTCAAAGTCCTGATCTTCCATTATCATCTTGTGTGAAATGTAAACAGCACTTGCCGAAGTTGTACCTTCTCTATTTCTGAAAAAGATTTTGTAACATATTCCATGCACAATGTACCTTGTTACTGAATCTTTAATTGTGGATATTATCAATGCCCTTTGATCTACAGTTACTCCGGTTAGGGTTTCAACTTCCTTATTTTGAATTGACTTCTTTCTCGGAACATCCCCGACATTGCATAACCCAGTTACAGCTGCAATCACTTCTTTCGAGATGTGGTAGGGTTTATCCAGAGTTAGAATATCATCATTCAAACTGTCCAAAATAAACTCAATGATTTTTGCATTCTTGAAATAGGGGAATTCACTCCAAATATCCAAGCTTTTGTGCTTTGCTTCATTCAACCATTTCAATTCATCGAGCAACAACATGTTCCTTATAGCTCTAATCTTCTCACTGCTATACTCATCCAGGTTTATCATTCCTTCCATACTCATGACTTGATTCTACTCGAGAAGTTCTTCAACCGCACAACAAATTAAATGGAAATTCTTCAATACAACAGAAGTACCTGATGGATTAGGGTTTCACCACCGAATTGACTTCACGCTTTCAAAATTCTGGTGTAGAGTGCTATCCTTCTTTTCTTTGACACCAAGTGGAAAATGAGGGTTTCAGGTTGCCCTTCATATTTCGCACACCTAACTTTTGTTGTAATAAATTATTTTTCCCTAACTTATCTAGATGCCCTATTTTCTCAATTTGCGAAAGATAACTCTTCTTCAGACCTTCGACTTAGCATAATATCCTTTCCAACTGATTCCATAGCACCTATAGATCATCAATGCAACCATTGCACTCATCCACATCTCGGTGTCAATTACCGGTAGGGGGTTTGAAAGATTTTCTTGACAGCTCCCCCTAGGCCAAAGGCCAAAAACTAATTCCCGGAGGAATTACCAAAAACAGGTTCTAGTGCTGGCTCATTTCTTGTAACAGAGGGACACTTCTTCACCCATGTCTTCTTCATCTGATTTCTTATTTCATCCACAGTCACTTTCCCTTTTTCTTTGTCATCTTTCTACGTATTTTTGCTTTTGTATGTCGGACCTCTTCTATCCATATTTTTGTTTCTACAAAATTTAGCAATGTGACCGTATTTGTTGCAATTGTAACACACAGCATTTCTTTGTCCAGACTAGTCATTCCTTTGATTTCTTCTTAATCTGCACTGGTTAGCAATATGCCCAAATATTCCACAAGTATAACATTTGGCATTCCTTTTATTGACAGAGTTTCCTGACAAATTTATGCATTCAATTGACTAATGACCAAACTTATTGCAATTGAAGCACTGATCGGAAAATGATGAATCTCTTGATTTCACTTTACTTCTACACTGAGCAGCCATATGACCAAATTTATTGCAAGAAAAACAGTATCCATTAAAATTTTATGCATTAGGTTGTCTTATCGGATGCCTTTTTGCTTTGTTCATCTAATTTCCTTGCGTGAAATTCCTTTGTCTAGATATTGAACTTTCTCCTTACTCATATCCAAGGCCTCGCTTGTCACTTCCATTCTTTTGTCCTTGATTCATCTCATCAAGTTTAACTGAGCTAATTTTGAACTTCTCATTGTATTCATTTGCAGTAGCAAGTTCATCCCTGAGAATAACAACTTGTCTTTCAAGCTCTTGTTCATTGTCTCTAGATTGTTGCAGTTCAATCTCCAACTGAATGAGTTCTCGATTAATTTTGTTGCATTCATCAAATCTCTCTTTTAGGGACTAAGCAAGATTCTCCTCTTTCTTCTTTCTATCTTCAATCTCCTTAGTCAGCTTCATCATCATAGATTCCATCTCATGTTTTAGGGTAGCATTGTCTCTGGCAAGCTTTTCACATTCTTCAGTTATTTCCTTCAAGGTTTGATTCAAGTGATTGTCATCCATCCTTTTTCTCTCTTCAATAATTTTTCTCTCTTTTTGCTTTATCTGATCACATAGATCCTTTCTTCTTTCCCTGGATTTAATAACCTGATCCTTCAACTTCTGAATGAATTTCTTAGCATCCTTAAGATTTGCTTTCAATTCCTGGACTTCTACTTTGGACTGATCAAGATCATCAAGTGCCACCACAAGTTTTTGTTGAAGACTGCCAGAGTCCATTACATTCCAAGATCCATCTCAAGTTAAACTTCTTCCAAGGAACTTAGCTTTGATACCAATTGTTGGAATCAAGGAACATTGAGAGGGGGGGTGAATCAGTGTTCAGCAATATCAAACATTATCAATTTGTTCTTTAAACCATTTATAATATTCAACCAAGAGAAAGATACAAACATATAAAGCAATCATCCACAACACCATAACACAAGGATTTTTACGTGGAAACCATGTTAGGGGAAAAACCACGGTGGAGGTCAATCCACAATTTGAGTACTCAAATATAGTGTTTTACAAAATGGGAATGCACTTGCATTTAGGCACACTGTCTAGAGCTCACTGCTCAAAATCGGGAAGGCTCACTTCCTTACAAAATATTTGGATTACATCAAAAGGTTGAACTGAGAAAGTAGCATCTACAAATTCCTAGTTACAGTTTCGATTAGGTTCATAGATCAAATTTTGGACCTTCTATCTAATACTCCACTTCGTTCTACTCTGCCTTAATTCACTTCACAAAATCCTCTTCTGCACAAATGAAAATTGCATAATTTCTCTTCTGATATTCGCAATACACACCCACACATATCAAACACCACCCATACATATCGAAATGAATTAACTGATCTCATATATATATATCTGCTACCACGAATTTAATCGCTTCATGTCGGCTACAATATAATAGAAAATATCTTCCAATTGTCGGCTCAAATCATAAATTATTTTCAATGCGTACCATCAAAAATCGGTCATGGCATAGCTAGGACCCAAAACAAAAATCCACAATCCCAAAAATACCTCAAACAATTTTTCCTTAACATCTGCAACACGTCACAAACACTTAGTCAGCCTTCATATACTAATGAACAAAAAATTGAATGACCAAATCTCCTAACTCGTACACCACTTGATGTGACAGCACAAAACTCGAGAATAAGACATTCTGGATACCCAACGACCTTCCCTGAGATCCACAACCAAAACTAATAAACTAGTAATGCATATGGATCGACAAACTCAGCTTCAATCGGATACCCTGTTCTTCACTGTCTTCCGGTATGGACAAATACTGACATGTGGACCGGATCAATGACTTAGGTTTCCATCAATGACAACACTAGAAGCCATATGCCAACACATAACACATGGGATCCTCATTGGGAAAACTCACTAATGATAAACAATGCAAATACATAGAAGGTAGTACATCATCCTTCAAGTACTACTCAAATACACTAGGGTTAGATATTAGAGAGAAAGGGAGCGAATTTCATAGAAAACACTCATGTGGGGCTCAATGTGGAACCGAGTAGCTTCTCATACAAATGAGGGCATTGTATTTTACAAGTCTTATGGTCCCTAAGCAGCTTGTCTTCCTCCATCATCCTTAGCCTCAAGCACGCCAAAAAAACACACAAGACCACTTTCAAGCATGTTCCTCTTCCTATTCCTATCCCATTGCTTTGAGTCCCATTCAAATGCATTCACAATTGCATTATCAATCTCAGTTTCAAAATTTGCGCAAGAAGAGGGATTTTTTTAGAGCAAAAATCCTCCAAAACAAATAATAATCAAAAGATAAGTCTCTTTTTCCTTTTATTCCTTTTCCCTTTTTCATATTTTCTAATTTATGATTTCCTTTATTGCCAAATATAAGTAAAACACTCACATTCAATCTTTTGAAGTCATTTAAATCCATATGATTAAATCAAGCACAAATGCACATTCCTACCCTAGAGTTTTTTCAAAATTAATTAACCTATCTATATTTGCATTTCCTCGCATTTTCCCAAAATACATAAAAAATTCAATAATCACTATATAAATCATTTAAATTCCTAATATTCCATTTATGATCAAAAAGGTAATTTATACTATCATTTAAATATTTACCTTAATTCAATTCCATGATTAAAATACAATTAAATCATGCAATTTGCAACTTATTAAATATTTTGTGAAAAAACATGAAATGAGGAAAATATTTAAATCAAGTATGCACTGGAATTTCACAACACAGGGATTCCTGAATAACTCCTAACTTGGATCTGAGCTCACATAGGGTCAAACATGACACATATAGTAGTTGATTCAAGAACGATTTGGGAATAGATAGGGAGCCCAATGTGACATCTTTGAATTAACCTGCGTTGGGGAATAACTCAGATCTATGTAGCCAAGTGGAGAAATAAGCTTGTACCTGTAACCATTTAACACATGTCAAGGGTAGCTGCTTAATGTATATATAGCCAAAGCACAACATAATCACCCAATAGGGTCCAATAGCATAAGAATAAATAACATCTATACATTTGTCATTAAAATATTTTCTTGAACATCAATAATCACATCCACATTTAATCATAGCATATACAATGCACATCATTGAATTGAAGAATAATTTTAAACTAAGCATGTAAAAATATAAAATTCCAACAATTGATAGGTGAAGGAACATCATCTCAAACATGTGGTGGTTCATACACACCATTTAGAGCCATAAAAATAATCGTTACAAAAATTACGAGGAAAGAGTGAAGTCGAAACACTGAACTCACACTAATTAGATACAAACGGGAAGGGCACTACACCTTGCATGTGGTGATGGTGTGTAAGAAGGATGAAACTTAGTGCATGTGCCTAGAATATAGAGTGCTCAACATGTACACCATCAAAGATAAGTTTCCTATTCCAAACATTGATGATTTTCTAGATGAATTGAATGGAGCTGTGTATTTTACAAAGCTAGATCTTAGATCAAGTTATCACCAAATTCGAATTAAAGAATATATTTCTAAGACAACATTTAGGACTCATGAGGGTCATTATGTGTTTTTGGTGATTCCATTTGGTCTTAATAATGCACCATCTACATTTCAAAGTTTTATGAACCCCATCTTTAATAAAAAATTTAGGAACTTTGTATTAGTGTTCTTTGATTATATATTGATTTATAGCAATACATGGGAAGAACATGTGTAGCATGTAGATAAAGCATTAGATCATCAACTCTATGCTAAGCCATCCAAGTGTGCTTTTGGTATCAACGAGGTGGAGTACTTGGGACACAGAGTTTTGCGTGGAGTAAAGGTGGATTCTAACAAAATTAAGTCTATCATGGAATGGTATACTCCCAAAACCATTAAGAAGTTGAGGGGTTTCTTGGGATTAACTGGATACTATAGAATATTTGTGAATACTTTTTTCCATATAGCAACACCCATCGCAGCCTATTGAAGAAGGATTATTTTCATTGTAATGAATATGCTAATGTAGCATTTGAGATCTTGAAGGAGGCTATGTGTACAACCCTAGTGTTGGCCACGCTAGACTTCAACAAGGATTTTAATTTGGAATGTGATGCTTTAGTAAATTGGTATAGGATCAGTTCTCATGTACGATGGTTGATCAATTTCTTTTGAGATTCATCAATTAAAGGGTAAGAATCAACACAAACCTATTTATTAGAAGGAAATGCTAGCTATTATTCATGCAGTTAAACAATGGAGGCTTTATCTAATGGGTTGACACTTCAAGGTTAAGATAGATCATGATAGCCTAAAATATTTTATGGAACAAAGATTATCTTCCAAAGAGAAACAAAAATGGGTCACTAAGATGTTGGGATATGACTTTGAGATTGTATATAAGAAAGGGAAGGAAGATGTGGCAAATGCACTTTCTAGGAAGGATGAGAAAGATCAATCTTTATTGTGTGTCATTCTAATATTACAAGTAGATTTGGTAGAAGCCAAAGCAGAGTGGCAGAATGATGTTACTACAAGTAATCTCATTCAACAGGTGCAGTGCGATCTTAGTGGTTCAAATAAGTTTTGTTGGAAGGGAGATACTTTGTGGTGTAAAGAGTAATTGTATCTCTATAAGAATTCCACTCTTAAACACAAGATTCTCAAGGAACTTCATTAGTCTCTAGTTGGTGGTCATTCAATATTTTTGAAGACATATCATCGAGTCAAGCAAGATTTTTTTGGGAAAGGCTAAAAGGTGATGTCTAAAATTTGTGGTTGAATGTTTGGTTTGTTAAAGAAATAAAGGGGGTACAATTAAGACATCGGGTCTCTTGCAACCCTTGTTATTCTTAGCAACGTGGGAAGAGGTATCCATGAACTTCATCATAGAACTTCCAAAATCTAAAAGTAATAATATCATCATGGCAGTAGTAGATCACCATACTAAATATGTACATTTCATTGCATTATCACATCCTTTTACAACTAGTGGTAGGATATTTTTTGGAGAATATACAAAATCCCTTTATTCTTGAATGTGATGCTTCTAACACTAGCATGGGTGTAGTGTTAATGCAAGAAGGTATGCCATTCACCTTCACCAACAACTCACAAGGTGAAATTTAGCTAAACATACATATGAAAAATAAATGTTGACTATCCTCCATGCTATAAAATAATGGTCTCCTTACCTCTTGGGAGAAAATCTATATCACAAAAATCATCATAGTTTGAAATATTTCTTATAACAAAGGATTTCCTCCCTCAAACAGCAAAAGTGGATGACTAAAATGTAGGGTTATGATTATGAGATCGTCTACAAAAAGAGCAAGGAAATTTTTTTCGTGGATGCACTCTTACATAAATATGAAGAGGATGGTGCATTGCTTTCTCTTTCTATATTAGTACTCACTAGGATGGGTGTAATTTAGTAGGGATGGCACACTAACCCAATGGTTTAGGGTTTCATTAGTAAACTAGAGCAAGACTCTCAATCTATGATAAGGTTCTATTAGACTATACAAGTATTCACATATTTAGGTCAAATTTGTTTAGCTCCAAACTCCAACCTCGAACCTTAGTTAATTTTAGAATTTCATTCATCCCTTACTATAGGCCACTCAATATTTTTAAAAAAATTGTCACATCCCTCATTATAGGAGGAAAAGGAAATAAATTTTAAAAATAACAATTAAAATGTATCACATTGACAAAAATATTAAAGACATGGTTACGTAGACTAAGGAAGAAGGGAATGCAATTCCATTCACCATGTTATGGGCCTATAGTCATGAAAATTAAAATTGGATAGAACAAAAGGAGTGGTTTGTATTTTATGCTCGACTAGACATGATAGGCACACACAAAGTATGGACATCCATCAAAGCATAAAATTTAGAGGGATTTCATGAGAAATGGAGGTATCTTATGAAGGAATAAATCATTTTCAAGGGTATCTTTAATGTTGCTCTTATAACTAGTTGATAATTCAAGGAACAAAATAAATGGATGAGGTAGATTTAGCATGAGCCAATAGATGGAAAATTGGGGTATTACCAGCAAAAGTTGCCAATATCTTTACAATGGTCTTGGTAGGAATGTTGCAATAGTTTTGAGGATATCATTAATCGATGTGAGTATAATTTTTGAGAAACCATGAAGATTCGCCTATATTCTTATAGTTGAAGAGATAAATAAGGTACTTTTGGTGGTGCTTGGATATGGAGAGATGGCTAATGAAGGAGTGTACAATACTGTGGCTCTCAAACTTCTATAGAATGTAATCCATTTCTATGTTGCCTTCAGAATTTGAAGTCTATTTCTAGGATGACTTTGAGAAATTTTTTCAACATGTCTATGGGATGAAGATCTAACATATACTAAAAAACAATTCTACAAGGTATTTAGTACTTATCCTGGTTGGCATGGATTTACAATTTGTTCATTTGAATGATGATTATTGGATTAATGTAGTTTATTACATTATTTATAAGTATAGAAGTGGTTGCACCCACAATCTTAATGTTCTACACAACACAAGAATCAAGTTTGGTGCTTTCATGGATTTTATCAACATGGACTTGAGTATGTTATATCTAGGCGTTACATGTACATGTAAAACATAAAAGTGGATACTTTGAGACTAAAGCAAGAAAAATATAAACTTTCAACATAAATGGATCTCCCTAAAAAAGAAAGGAAGGATTCATGTGGAATTGGTTTATTGGGTGCAAGGTGAAGTTCAATTAATTTGTGTCAAAACACATTGGTGAGATAGAGAGGCTATTATTAGAAGCAATTGTGAATTCCATTTTCATAATCCATTTTTAGCTCACTAATGCATTCCTCAATAGCCACAACCATGTTTTGTAAATGTCTGAGCCCTAAAGAAGAATGACCACTATCCTCATTAGCAACCTTTTCCTGCAACCCACACACTTTGACATTAACTTTATTTATTTCCAAAAAAAACCATTTGGGTGGTTCGAAGTTACTCATCATACCTTCTCTATCAACCCCTAGAATATCATAAATTTCCTCCATGTCGACATGTAGATAGGAAAAATCTTATGTGAGAGGGTAAATATTTGCAACATATGTTATATCCTTAGCCAGGCCTTTTGAAGGGGAGTGGCCCATTGCTAATCTAGCATTATCTTTGTTAGTTAATGTCACCTCTCCAACCTTGTCCTTACCTTTACCACCTTCAGTCCCATGAGAAGTAGATTGTTGCTTTCCCTGCCCTTTTTTATACCTCACCTCCTCATCTCCAATCTAGGAGCCTTTTAACCAAGAGATAGCCTTCTTGGCTTTCTTTTTCAAAGGTGTTTTCTTTGTAGAAGCCTTACTTCTATTTTTCACTTTTTTGTTTGAAAGGGAAGAAGATAAAAGTTCCATAGAGTTAGCCCAAGCTTTTGTTTCCTATCATTCCTCATCTTCAACATCTTCAAGGGATTCAAAACTGGTATCAGAATCTTGCACAAATTTAGTATTTTGTTTCTTTCTAACATTTCCCTTCACTTTTGGAGTCTTCACCGGGGTTTGGGATTTGACATACTCCATAATTAACAAAACCAAACCCTCATGGAGAATTGGAAGCTTTGGATTTTTCTTATGTTCTTTCACAAAGGAATCTAAGAAAGCAAGAAGATAAAATAGAAAAGAAACCAAAATTTTATGCCTAAAGTGATTAAGGAAGTTAAAGTGAACTCCAAGGATTGCAGTGTACATGCCCTCAAGAGTGATATAGTGCATAATAACCTTTGGCCCAAATGGGCTTGATGGATAGCCTATTTTATCCCCAGGAGGATAATTTCACTAGCTTGGCATGATTGTTCCCTTTGGAAAATTGATTCAGAGCCTCCTCATTTTCTTTTCTATTTTTGAAAAAAAATTGGCAATGCATTTGATTCCTAGAGATCTATACAATGACCTCCTCAAAAATGGTGAACTCAATACCATCACAAACAAGGTTTTGTTTCTCCACTCTTTAATAAATATTTTGGAATCTTCGGGATCAAATCCATGAATTCGCTCCATAAAGGGGATGAGATCACCTTCTTCCAGAATTCCTCAAACCTTGGTCTTCCTCCTAATCCCATCGCAAGAGAGTGGCTCGACTCAGTTGCAATCACCACCCATCTTCATAGAGTTGTTCCTAAAAAACAATCTCTAGAAACTTCCAAAACTCCAAATAGAAACAAGGGGTGAAGACTCATTTTTACCCATAAAGAGTGCAAGATGGATGATAGCAATTACCATTACCACCACGTCCCATCCTTCCTTATTTTCTAAACTTAGCATCATAATTTAGAATGGAAAGGGCCTCAAAGGGTATTGACAAGTACCCATCCCTTGATTTAAAGGGCAAGATTTTAACCCCTTAAATGACGAAGAAATTAGCCAACACATTACCATTACAGAAGATATGACATATTTTAACATCCTTGATGGTATGAATCATTGTTCATTATGGAGAGGGCTTCAAAGGATACTAACAAGTACCCATCCCATGATTTTAAGATTTGGGTTCTCACTCCTTTGTTGGCAAAGAAATCAGCCAATTGATTACCCTCTCACCAGATATGAGTTATTTTCACATCATCATAGGATTTGATCATTTCTTGTGAATCATATATCAATGATTCAATCGACCAATTAGGGGGATGAATTTTTTGTAGACACCTTATGATATTAAGTGAGTCCCCTTCAATCCATGCTTTTTTTAAATCCTCTATCATAGGCCAATTTAATACCATTGAAAGTGGTTGATGCTTTAGCTAGGTGATTTGTTTGAGTTTTGAATGGAAGTGCCACTGTTGCTATAAGCCTACCCTCCTCATCTCTCAACACTGCCCCACAACTAGTTGACCCCGGATTTCCCTTAGTCCCCCCATCAAAGTTAATTTTTATCCACCCTTTTGGAGATCTTCTCTAGGCAACATTTTCCCTAGGAATTTTTATATTTATGAGGGGAATTGATAAATCAGCTTGGAGATTCCATTTATCTGTGAACTGAAAATCATACTTATAGATCGTAAATCTTTGTCCTTTCAACTTCTTATCATGTGTCCTAGCTAAATATATCTTTTATAGCTCTTAGGATTTTTCTAAAGAACACCTCCTCAAATTTTTTATCTCTAAGAACCTAGTTATTCCTCTCCTTCCAAAGCCCCCAGGCAATATGAGAATTTGAAAGGGACCAAAGCACCTGAAGAGAAGGATTAGTTGAAGGGAAAATCCATTGATCCAAGAATTCCTTAAAATAATTAGGAAACGACCAACCTAGGTTCCACAAGGAAAGAAGCATTCCCCAAATAGTTCTCAAGTAATTACATTCAAGGAAGATGCGAAAGGCATCTTCAAAGCTACATTCACAAAGGGCGCACTTGTTGGGGAGAGAAAACCCCCTCCTGCATAAATTATCCATAGTCAACACTTTATTCTGAACCATAATCTAGAAAAAATATTAATCATGGGGATTAGCAAATGATTCCAAAGACCGCTCCAAAAGGGAGCGGGAGTTCACTTATCCAACAACAAGCTAAAAGTTGAAGCCACCAAGATTTTTCTAGCTGTAGAGGGATACCAAATTAACTTATCAAGTTTGGGGGCGGGGGGGGGAGATATGGATCCAAGAAATAAACAGTTGGAGTTCTTCAAAGGAAGGATCCACATTCTTTAGAATCCTCCATTTCCCATTTTTTATGTAGTCAACAACCCAATAGCCAAAGGATCTAATACAAGTTTCTTTCATAGGACTAGCCCACTAAAGATTCTTAAGCAGAACTTTGTCACACCAAGCATCCTCCCAAAAACAATAATTTGTTTTCCATCTCCAAGAATCCAACAGGTTCCATCCTTGATAACCTTCCTTGAAAGAAAAATTCTCTTCCAAAACCAGGAGCCATTAGGGACATTCTCAACATCCAAAATTTCTTTGAAATTACTATAATCTGCAAGGTATTTATTCTTCAAAATTGTCACCCAACTTGAATCATCATAGATAAGTCTCGAAGCATTTTTTTACAAGAGGGTCAAGTTGAGAACTCTGGTTTTTCTTATTCCCAAACCACCCCATTTTTCAATATGTAAACATTATCCCTAGCCACCAGTGGAATTATTTTTCTTTCCTCAGTTTCAACCCATAGGAATCACTTATGGATTTGTTCAAACTTTTCCACATATTTGGCTGGAACTTTAAAGAGGCACATGGCGTAGATTAGAAAATTCTAGAGAGACACTTGAATTAGTTGCAGGTTACCAGCTTGGTTGAGTAAGGCCCCTTTCCAACCGGCTAACTTGGACTTGAATCTATCTAACAGCCCAAGCCAAAAAGAGTTGGGAATCTTATTACCACAAAGCGGAAGACCTAGATAAGAAGGAAAACTTCCCACTTTGTAATTTAAAATTGCAGCAAGCTTAAGTTGAAGTTGGTCAAGGGTATTGAGGAAGACTAATAAGTTACTCTGATGCCTTTCCATAGCCTCCTAAGATATCTTTAATCTTCTTAACTTCCTTAACCGAAGCTTCACCCACGATGATAGTATCGTCAACAAATTGTTGGTGAGAATGTGAAGGAAAAAGAGAGTAAGATCTAACACCTTTCAAGGAACCTTCAAACACTTCCTTCTAAATACTTCTACCTAGGGCTTCAGCCATAGTAATAAAGAGGAATGGAGAAATCAAGCCCCCTTGTCGAACCCCTTTGGAACTCTTAAAGAAAGGAGAAGGGAATCCATTAACGAGCACAAAGAAGCAAGGAGTGGAGACCATTTGGTTGATAAGCTCTAAAAATTGACTCCTAATACCAAACCTTGAGATCACATTGGATAAGAAGCTCCAGTTAACTCTATCATAAGCTTTAACTAAATCTAACTTGAGAAAGAAACCGGCCTTCTTATTAACCGAAAGAGAATGAATAATTTCATGGACTGTGATAATGGAATCAACAACTTTCCAACCACAAAAAAATCCATTTTGTTGTCTGGAGATTAGTTGAGGAAGAACAACTTGCAATCTAAACACACAAGAAAACTAAGAGGGTGGGTGAATCAGTTTTGCATTAAAACCTTCAAACCCTTATTACACATAATGTAGAATTTATCTCTTTCAACAATTTCCTACTGCCAAAAAAATCCTTAGTGGAATTCACAACATCTTTTTCCACAATTATCCAGAAGGCCTATAAGAAGAGGAGTGGGTAACCATCTAGGCTCAGGGCCTTGTTCCCTTCAAATGAGAAAACAACCAATTTTATTTCCTCCTTTGAAGGGATATAGATTAACTCTTTTTTTTCTCTTCATAATAATATTTGGGATGACCCCCAGAAACTTATCCTCATTGAGTTGATCACAAACCAAATCATCAGACAACATAAATTAGAAAAGTAATTTGTAGCAGCCCTATGAATATCATCAATTTCATCTAACAATGGGTTGTTGACATGGATAGCTTTTCCATATGCTTCAAAGAGGCAAGAAAAAAGTATTTAGTATTATGATCTCCACTCTTCATCCAAATCGCCCTAGACCTTTGTTTCCAAAATTCTTCTTCCTTGGAAATATTATGAAGTCAAGAAAGAAGATTTTTTTCTTGCATTTGAAGAGTGTTGTCCATCCCATTATTTTGGATATCTTGTTGAACCTTGTCCAAGCATTTGACTACAAAGCTTTTGATCTAGAAAATCTAACCAAAGGACTCTTTATTCCATTTCTAGAGCATATTTTTGACAAAGGAAAGTTTCCTAGCCACTCTAAACATAGCACTCTCATCAATCTTGACCTACCACTACCTAATGAGATAGTCCTTGAGATCAAGGTGTCTCATCAACATAGATTAAAATCTAAAAGGAAACTTTTTCTTCTTGTAACACAACTTATTTGTTGAGAGGACAATAGGAAAGTGATCGGACCCACAGCATGATAAAAGTAGATAAAGCACAAGAGTAATTAGTGAACCAGTCCACTGAAACAAGGCCCTATCCAATTTGACTTGAATGAGAGTAGCACCAACCCTTTTGTTGGACCACGTATAAGAAGCATCCCTTAGATCAAGGTCAATAAGTGCATTATCATTCACAAACTCCATCAAATCCAAGCGGCTATCTAATGGGATTTGGGATCCTCCCATTTTCTCTTTCTCCTTAAGAGGAGTATTTAAGTCTCCCATATCCAACCAAGCAAAACGAGAGAGAAGATATTAGAGAACCTAAAAGAATCTAAAAAACTCTTTCTAGCATTCTTCTTAGGAGTATATACATTCAAAATTCCCCAAGACATATCATCCTTCAAATGGAAAAACTAAGTCTCAACATGATTTGCTTCTACAATAAGAGTAGTTCCTCTAATCGCCCGAGGGTTCTAGAAGGTATCTATTCCCCTGAAGCCTTGTCCAAGCTAAACCCATGAAACCCACAATCCTTAAAATAAGTCATTATTTTTTCTATCTTCTCACATTGCATCTTAGTTTCTTGTATTAATAAGATATCTAGTTTATGGTCCCAAATGATGTTTCTTAGGAGGTCATGTTTTTGAACATGATTAAGCCCCATGATATTCCATGAAATTATCTTCATTTGCATTTAGAGGATGTGCTCTTTAAGAACATATCAAATAGAGTTTTCTAAACTCCCTCAACAATGTCCTTGCCTTCCCTCTCTCTATTTTTTGGGAGGAAGGTCTACCCTGGCCCCTTTGTTCGGAGGCACAGTCTGTCTTTTTCCTATTTCTAGTCACCATTCCTTTAGGGCAAGGAGGGGAGGGAAGATACTTCTTCTTGCTTCATTATTTCACTTCAATGAAGGGTTCATCCTCAGGAGAAGGTGAATCAACTTTGTCTGGAATACCCCCAGCCTTGAAGAGCTTGTTTAAAGGAGAGATCACAGCCATACCATCTATCCCAAAAATATTTGAGGTATTTGGAGAAAGAAGAGAAACCTTCAACTCCACTGGTGAGGAAACCTTCCCATCCACAAAAAATAATTCAGAAATAATCATTTCTCCCACGTGTACAAAAAGAGGCTTGGGTTTCAAAACCAATTTCTTTAGAACCTCCTCCCCATTCACCTCAGGACCCAAGCCAAATTGCTTTTGAGCCTCATTCCCCATCTCTACATGGTTTGAAACCTATTTCTTTAAAAACTCACACCCCTTCTCCTCAAGAATCTACACTGGAGTTTCTTTAGGATTTCCATTCTTTTCCTTCTAAACCTTGGGATTAGGAATCTAAACCTTCATTGGGAATTTTTTCTCCCTATGGCCCACCTTCTTACAATGGAAGCAAGCAAACAAGATAGTTTCAAACTCCAACATCTGCTTCCAAATCCCAAGTTTAGATTCAAGTATGATTGATTCTGGTAAGTTGGCCTTTTGATCCAAAATGACATAAATTCTAGCAAAAACTAGTCGTCGCCTTGGCATGGTCATTTCATCTATGGAAACAAGCTGACCAAAGTTGCTAGCAATACCCTTAAAGACTTCTTCATCCCAGTATTTCATGCGAATACTAATAAGTCTTACCCATATTGGTGTCGAGTTACAAAAAGCATTTGGCTACGTCCAACACTGATTCCCATGGCTTCAAAGCTAATGTGGATTTTCCAATGACCTAAGGGCCCTTCGAGAGAATACTCCCCATATCCTCCTCAGAGGAGATGGAGAAAGAAAAAAATCATTTTGTCTTAGCCGCAATAACCACATGACCTTTCAGGTGCCATTTTTTGTTTTCCCAAGAATGCACCACATCTATATTTGGTCTTGGGCCTAGGAACTTTCCAACTAGAGAGAACTCCATAAGAGAGATGCTTTTATGAACAAGAGAATCTAGACTGGAAATAGTGAACTCACTTGAGGTAGTATTAGAGGCCACTTGAATAGGGGGAGCCAAGCTTTTCCCTTTTGGTTTGGAACCAAACAAGTTTGACCATCGAGAGGTGGGATTGTCAAAGGAAACCTTAGTACATTTCTAACCTTCAACACCCAAACCCAATCCATTATCCTTAAAACCTAGGAGAGACAAAAATATTTCTAGGAGAAGGTGTACCACCATATCCTCCTTTCGTGACACATCAAAGGAATCCACCCAAAAATTATTAATAATGCTTGCCATTGGGCCCTCACATCCAAGAAGATTGTCAATCACCACTGAATCAATAGCCACACAACCATCAAGCAACTTGCAACCAACAGCATGTTTTTCACATTTGAAATTCAAATCTAATTTTCCCGCTTCACCCTTAACAACGTTCTCCTTCATTTACAACTTGTTTATTTCCATTCATCATCATATGTATGTTATATAAGTGTCCCATGTTTATTATTTATATATGATGTAATTATTAGTTCATTTGGTTTGATGTATACAATGAGTGCAAAGGAAACATGTATTATCCAATATGAGTTATTTCAAAAAAAAAAATCTTTAATTTATGTATAAATTAATTCAAGTAAATAAATTAAGGACAACCATTTTGTTGGCAGATGGTTAGCGCTCCCCTCAGGATTCGTGATATGGAATAACCACCTCCCGTGGATCCATTAACTCTGGCAGTTGTATCTGGCACTAATAGGTTGACCTTTTGGTGCAACGACAATTATGGGGCCAACAATTGGTATCAGAGCCAAAGGTGTCAAGTTCGATTCCCCTCAGGTAACGCTAAGGGGGAGATTGTTGGTAGATGGTCAACGCTCCCCTCGATATTTGTGACATGGACTAACCGCCTCCCGTGGATCCGTTAACTCTGGGAGTTGTATCTAGCATTAACAAGTTGACCTTTTGGTGCAATGGCAACTTTAGGGCCAACACCTTTTATCGCCTTGAAGCTAATAATCTGCATCATGAGTCAAGGAAACACAAGGATCATGAAAAACTACCAAGGATACTGATAACCTAGATTAGAATGGTGATAGTGCTACATAAAGTGGTTTAGGACACCCAAAATATAAGTTGATAGTCGTGTTTCACCTATTTATGACAACCTTATCTTGGTCATGACTCCATGTGTATATAGTTTATTTTATTTCATCAACCTCTAGGAATTTCATAGGGTTTTAATGAGTCATCTCAATGACATTTGGTATTCATAGGTTCACTCTTGGATGAGCCATGGTCATGATAGCATCAAAGGAAAAAATGTGTCCTCTTAAAATTCATGGTGTAATGTAGCTTAAAAGGATTTGGAGACCTACAAAATGAACCAAGGCCTCTAGTAGCATTCATCCACTCACTTTGATGTGCTAGCAAAGTCAATTTGATCCCATGAGGTATGGAAGAACAAAAAATCTCTACTAGCACCTTTACATTACTCTTAAATAAGACATTTTACAAGAATGCATTCATCATTAGCATGGTCAAATATTTTGGAGTTAAAAAAATTGATACAAAGTATTGTAGAGGGACTCAATGTCCACTTGTAGTTGCAAAAAATACATTTGTAGGTTCCAGAGATTGAGAGAATAGGCAAGAAAAAAATTGGCAATATTTTGCTCCTAGGGCTTTTAAAAGACAACATTGATCTAATGTAGCCCAGAATAATCTAGAGACCTACAAAACTAACTGAGGCCTCTAATAGCATTAACCTGTCCACCACAATGTGCTAGCATATTCTATTTGGTCCCACTAGGTGTGGAAGAAAAAAATATTTGACACCATTACACTACTCTCAAATAAGATATTTTACAAGAATTTGTTCATCATTAGTATGGTCATATGGTTTGGAGTTGAAAAAAATTAAGATGGGACATTGTAAACGAACTCAAGATCCACCTATAGGTATAAACATGATATTCACAAGTGTCGTGGATTGAGATAATAGACAAGAAAAAGTTTTAATGAGCCATCTCAAGCACATTTTGAATTCATATGTGCAATATTAGATAAGTCAGGATCATGATAGCATTAAGGGCCAATTTTTGTCTTTTTAATTTTCATGGTGTAATGTAGCTTAGAAGGATTAGGAGACCTAAGAAGGAATCAATTCCTTCAATAGCATTCACCTATCCACCTCAATGTGCTAACATAATCAAATCAATTTGATGAGGTGCGAAGTAAAAAAATATTCCTATTGGTGCATTTACATTGTTCCCAAATTAAGCATTTTATAAGAATCCATTCACCATTGGCATGGTCAAATGGTTTGGAGTTGAAAAAATTTAATACAAGGTATTATAGAGGGACTCAACATCCCATGAGGTGCGGAAGAACAAAAATGCTTATTGGCACCTTTACACTACTCTAAAATGAGGCATTTTGCGAGAATTCATTTATTGTTGACACAATCAAATGGTCTTGAGTTGACAAAAATTGAGATAGGTACTATAAAGGGACTAATATCCACCCATAGGTGCAAACAAGATATTCATAGATGTCATGGAGTCATAGAATAGGCAGGTGAAAGTTTGGAAACTTTTTTCTTTCGTGAATCTTAAGAGACTTTATTGGAAACTTGTATCCCAAAGGAATCATGATACTTGTGATGCAGAGGCAAAGGAAGAAACAATAATACTTAAAACAATTCTCATTCAATCCTTTACCAAAATCACTTCAATTTCTTTGAATTTCTTCATGGCTACAAAGCCCAACTCTTCAAAACTTGACTCTAAACCTTTATAAAACTCAAACCAGACCCTCATACATCTTCAAAATCATCATTTTGACAGAAATAAACCAACTACACAGCCTTATTCCTCCGTTTTATCAGATTTACAAATTACTTGCACCAAAAACCCAAATTTTGCTTAAGGGAATCAAAGCACTAAATCGGGTGTAACTTTCAAACCAGATTGAATCTGCAAAAACTAAATACATTTTTTAGTACCCATTTTGGCCATTAAAAACATATCTCATTTATAGGTACACTTGTTTTGGAACACACGCCTGTTGTCCTAACTTCTTTTTTGCTAATTAGGCCTAAATAGGCAAATATGCATGCAAACAGTCACCTATAACTTTCGCAAATCAATTAATCAATCCAATCACTCTGGTGAGACTTTAGAGGATATCAGTACAGACATTTTCTCCAATTTTTAGAAAAATCCAACAGTTAAATTTTGAGAAACACGAATTTTACTGCAAATTGTTACCCTAGATCAGGATTTAGACTGTATTTACAAAAATTAGCATAACTTCTTTAAAAATGAACCAATCTACATGAATTTAATTGGAAATGGAATGTGATTGTTCCCTCTAACACTTAAAAACATTTATTCCATCATTTGAGGTCGTACAAATCCGTACAAAGGCTGGAAACTATGAATTTCTGAAGAAAAAAAATCCCACAAGCTTCTAAATGTACAAAGAGCCTTTTTAAAGGCATACAAATGACCTTTGAACTTCTAACTACTTTCTAACTACCCACCAATTCCAAAAACCATTTATACCTTTCAACTTATTAAGGTTGCTTGTGCAATTTTACATTTTTTGTGTGACATTTTTTTACATTTTCTCAAATTTGACAAAACCTTGAATATTGACCCTTCTAAATGACCTCAAATATATGAAAAATGACTCTCATAACATTATTACAAGGTAGGAACAATAATTTTGAATCAAATTTCAAATGATTGCTTCATGGAGGCCTAATTTTGCCAAGGTGCTCCTGCACCAACTTGGGAAAAAAGTAGGACCTCCCCTAGAATTCCCCTACCTACGCCGACATTTTAGGCAATAATTTTAGACCCAAAACACATAGAATGAAAAATATAGCTCATAGCACCTTTACACTACTCTCAAATAATACATTTTTCAAGAATGCATTCACTTTCCATGATCAAACAATTTCAATTTGATGAAAACCAAGAGAGATTATTGTGGAGAGATCCCATGTCCACATATAGATCTAGACAATATATTTGTAGACCCCATAAATTAGACAACTTCGACTTCATAGATTGGGAAAAAATTTCTCTCAAGGCTCTCAAGAGACCTTGTCAAGACCTTGTAGTCTAAAAGGATTGAGACACCCAAGGAATAAAATAGGGCCTCCCCTAGAATTCTCCAACCCACCCCAATGTGTTAGCATAGTAGGTTCAACCCCACAATATATAGAACAAAAAATAGGGCTCTTGTAACCTTTAATCTACTCTCTAATGATGCATTTTACAAGAATTCATTTGTTCTTGCCACAGTCAAACAATTTTGAGTTGATGAAAACTGAGAGATTTTATTATGGAGGGACCCCATATCCATTTGTAGGTCTAGAAAAAATATTTTTAGGCCCCACAAACTTTGAGCTTTGTGTCGTCATAGATTGGTAGCTTTTTGTTCTCAATGCTCTTAAAAGACCTTGTTGGAACCTTATAGCTCAAAGGGATTAGGAAAAATAGGGAACAAAAAAGGGTCTCCCCTAGCATTCACACACCCACCCTAATATTTTGGCACTATCGGTTTGGCCCCACGATGGGTAGAATAGAAAATATGACTCTTGGGACCTTTACATTGCTCTCAAATGATGCATTTTACAAGAATGCACTCATTCTTGCCACGATCAAATGGTGTCATTTTTTGAAAAAAAGTGAGATTTTATTGTGAAGGGACCACACATCCACTTGTAGGTGTAGGAGGAACATTTTTAGGCCCCAAGAACTCTAGGAACTACTATGTCATAGATTGGTAATTTTTTACTCATGGGGCTCTTAATAGATCTTGTCAGAACCTTGTATCCTAGAGGAATTGGGACACCTAGGGAATGAAATAAAGAATTCCCTAGCATTCACCCACCCACCCTGATTTTTTGGTGCATTTTTTAGACACATGACACATAGAATAGAAAATACACCTATTGACACCTTTGCATTTCTCTCAAATGATGCATTTTACAAGAATGCATTCATTCTTTCCATGGTCAAACAGTGTTAAGTTGACAAAAAAAGAGAGATTATTATGAAGGGACTCCACACCACCTATAGGTCCAAGTAGAACATTTTTAGGCCCCACAAACTTTGAGAACTACTCTATCATAGATTGGTGATTTTTTAATTTGAGGGCTCTTAAGATACTTTTCCAAAACCTTGTAGCTTGGAGGGATTAGGAAACTTTAGGAATGAAATGGGTCCTCCCCTAGCATTCACTCACCCACCCCAACATGTTGACATATTTTGTTCGACAACATGACAGTGTTGGTATAATAATGAGTGGAAGGAAATATTTCTTGTAAGGGCCTATGTATATAGGATGAAATATGGAGGGATGTGGTATAATATAAAAGGAGGTTTTAAAGGTTGGGCTATGTGATATTAAATGGGAAAAATGTGTGTGATAGTAGGAATGAAAGAATGAGATAGACATTTATGGTAAAAATATTTAGGATCTCACAAAACTAACTAAACATGTCATCCTCTAATGGATATGGAAAATAATTCATAGTAGCTTCCTCAAAACATAAGTCATTCACATTGCATGTCCTATACTCTTCATGTTTGGTTAAAATGTGTGGTGAGGAGGAGGATACAAGTGATAGGTTATGGGATGGTGGAGATAAGATTTAAATTGGTTTAAGGGATGAAGTAGCCTGAAAATGAGTATGAAAGAAACTATGTGGGAGATGATTTCCTATTATGATCTACCATCATAAAACTTTTTGTTTCTGTAGAAAAAGTGTAGAGCAAGTGGATAGAAGAAAGCTAGTGGTCATAGGGAAACCAAGGGATACAACAAGGGACTATCAGAATCATGGGTGCATAGTAATAGTGAAGATTTGGCAAGGTGATAACACTATCCATTTGAGAATAAAGCATTTTCTTTGACTTCTTTCATAAGTAGTAAATAATCAATTATAATCTAAAGTATGAATGATTTTGTGAGGCTATAATATGAGAATTGGCACCAAAGAGAATATGCATTAGGCATAGAGCAAGGATTTAAGCACTCATATTTTTAGGTCCTATGGGCATAATGCCGAGAAAATATCTTCCAAGTTTGAACTAGATTTCTTACCAAGGTAATTTTATAATCATTCACACTATTAAACTATCAACTACTTAATTGAGATGGAAAATAGGATGTACATGCAACTTTAGAATTCATTTTCTTAATTGCATAAATTTGTTTCATCCATTCTTCTCTTCACATTCCTGGACAATGTTTGAGTGTTTGAACAATTTTCTTGATATGATGAATTTTATAGCACTTTAATAAAATTGGTTAAAATAACTGACAATTATTAAATTCTAAATATAAAGAATAAAAATAAGCGTTCAAGTTCTTCAAAACATGAAAACAATCATTGAAGTTCTTCAAAGTTTGAAAACAATCATTCAATTTCTTCAAATCATGAAAACAATCATTTAAATTATCAAATTCAATTTCAAAACATGCAATTTTAATTTTTTACGTCAATAAAAGAAGAAAAAGGTGATATATTTGTCAAACAATTATTAAAAATTTCAAAATTATAAAAAGTGTTTCTATGTTGAAGAAAGCAAAGTTTGCAAGGTAAAATAGAGCATGTGGGTCCAAACTTGTAAGATGCATGGGATTTTTTATTGTTCACTATTTTTTACCTATAAAAAAAATGTGATCGCACTGTGTGTTTCCTTGAATATTTTTAACCCAAAGGGTTGGACCTCATTGTCAATTCTCAAAGGTGTATTTCATGAAAATGTAAAAAAAGTACCTAAATGTTGAGTATGCTCTCCATCAAGCTTGCATGCCTTTCAATGTTGATCTAAGAAAATGCCACAATAACATTAACTCTCTTACCTTTCTAACTATATAATTTTTCCCCCATTTCTAATACGCTAAGGTTTTGATCTTGAATTTATTTTGTTGATTTTTTTATTGCCAAAAACCTATGTATAATAATTTTAGAGTCATTTTTTCTATTCATCCAATTAGAATAAATTACATTTTTAATTCTACACTCTATTATATACACATTCAAAAAAATCAATTAGTTTTCAAAAAATAAGGGGAGCTCACTCAAATTTTTATTTTTAGATTGTGTCCACTTTGAAAATAATTAAAAATCATATATTAATTAATAAATTGGAAAAAAAATCATACATAAACTAGATGATGTTAGCTAATTTTTCACTGAAGCATTTTTTGAAATATGTAAAAAAAATCAACATTTTAGGGGGAGCACATTGGATGTAATGATATTTTTTTAAAAAAAGTACAAGCGCTTTGTGTGCTCTCATATTTAAACCTTTTAATCTTCACCATTTAAAAAAAATAGTAGTTTAGAAAGTAGATTCCATGAACGAATCTTGTTCTTGTCTCATCTTCAAATTTTGAGCATAGTTATCTTCAATTTCTCATCAACATCAATCTTTACAATTTTCATAAGAAAAAAATGTCACTTTTGACCCCCTTTTGGTCCCCCATTTCCATGCACACACCCCATGGCATTGTCATAACTTGGTAGCCATGCTATCATCCTTGATATGTGTATAAGGATTTCAAAGGTTGAGGTTAAGGGGTAGTCTTCTCTAAGAACACAAAGTATTAGATGAGTTTTGTGTTTGTTCTATTGTGTAGTTGTAATGCAACTATGTGTGTAGGTGAGTTGTGTCAAAATAGGAATTAGGCATATACGAAAGTATTATATTATTTGAATTAATTAGACTAAATATGCATTATCTTTTTCGCTAAATATTGGCCTAAGGTTGACTTTGGTGAAATCAAATAGTTATATATATTTAGGATACATGATTGGATTGGAATTCCTTGATACTAGACCTCACTTTCCTCCTATATAGCATTCTACTTTGACCTCACACATGAAGGGCTGGGTTTAACTACAATCTAAGTAATAATTAGCAAATATATTGTTGCTATATGGAATCACTTACTACTAACCATTAACATCATATTTAGTATAATTAGCAAGTGTGAATATTATCTTGACCATGAATAGGATCAATATAGGAATATGTAGTTGCATCATAGGGTTGAAGAGCACTCAGTTATATTGAGAGGGGAGTGAATCAATATAAAAACATTTTTTTACTTTTTCAAAAACTTAATTAATGACAACAAAACACTTCAAAACTTAATCATCCATAGTAATAACACACATGCAATATCTAGCAATAAGGAATACAAGACGAACACATGATTTACATGGAAACCCTTGCGAGAAAAACCATGAGAAAATATTACTTATATAGATCTTCTTGTAAGCACCAACCCAAAGGAGACATTAATCCCCACAGTTGAGCACCAACTTAGCAAGAGACACCAATCTCTTCTGATGAGAGGAACCAACCTCCAAATGAACAATATGATAACTATGTGAAACTTCCTCTCAAATCTACTCCAATATGCTACTCAAAAACTTGCTCACAAATCTACTTTAAATCTCTTACAAAAATTCTACAATAAATTTGCTCATAGATCTGCTCAAATATCTCTCATAGTTCTACTCATGAAGTCTACTTTAAATCACTTTCAAAATATTCCATATATTTTCTCAAGTATCTCTCATAATTCTACTCATATATCTTCAAAAATATGCACTTCTATGCCTTTTAAATCTGCTCTATATTCAAATGATATTCAATATATTGTTTGCCTTCAAATGATCTTCACAGTCTCTTTAAATATTCTCATCAAGGGAGGTGACTTTACAAAGAAACATATACATTGCAAATGGATACAACTCATTTTAAATGCACCATTCATCTCTACCTTAGGCGCTTCAATAGGGATTGGCCCCTATATTTTAATTTTATTTATTTATTTATTTATTTATTTATTTATTTATTTATTTATTTATTTATTTATTTATTTATTTATTTCAAAAATAAACCCCCAAAAATGGGGCACACCACTTGAGAGGGTTAGCCCTCTTAATAAAAATTAATTTACAAATTTTATTTATTTTAATGAGGGCGCCTAAAGACTAAGGGTTGGCCCTTAGCAATAATATATTTTATTTTATTTTTTATTCTTCAATCTACTAGGCACCAAAGACTAGGAGGTTGGCCTGAACTATTATTTAATTATTTTCCTTCATGCAAGGTTGTCAACCAACATCAACGAACTCCTTCCTTAACAATATTAATGACACCATTTGACCTTTGACCTCATTTGACATCAATGATAACAAATTTTAATAATCTCCCTCTTTGCCACTAATGGCAACCTCTTATAGAAATAATCTTAGAATGTAACAAGACCATACATCTCCCCTTGACTAAAATTCTCCCCCTTAATCTACTCCTCCCCTTTTGACATCAATGGCAAAGGAATTTCGAGGTTGGAAGCTAAGGAAATGAGTAGATCCCCTTGAACACATGCTTCTTCTAAGGAACTTAGTGACTAGATGAGAGTGATATCACTCACAATTCCTCCCTCAGGTATTCAAAATTCTCTTTTAGAAGTGGCTTTTTGAAAATTTCTACAATTTGTTCTTGTGTAGCAATGTACTCCAACTTTACTTGGTGATCAACTACTTGCTCTCTTACAAAATGATATTTGATTGGAATAATATTTTTCTTAGAGTGCATAACCAAATTCTTTGAAATGTTGATTGCACATGTATTGTCACAGAATATGGAGATGGGATGCTCATACTCAACCTTAATATTCTTCAATGTATGTTTTATCCAGAGAACCTATGTGCAACAAGCTATCGTTGCGATGTCTTTTGCTTCTTCCATAGATAAATAAACTGAAGCCTATTTCTTACTCAACCAAGATACAAAATTTTTACCAAGGAAGAATACTCCTCCACTAGTACTTTTTCTATCATCAACACTTTCAGCCCAATCCACATTTCTATATGATGTAAGGGTGAAATATTTACCTCTTGGATATCACAACCCAAAATCCATAGTACTCTCTAGATATTTGGATATTCTTTTGACCACGTGCAAATGAGTTTCATTTGTTGCTACCTGAAATCGTGTCACCATACCAACTACTTGCATGATTTCAAGCCTTAAAGTTGTTGCATATAATAAGCTTCCAATCATTGACCTATAAAGTGTATGATTTACCTCGAGTGATTCATCATCCTTTCTTAATTTACATCATGTTATCATGGGTATACTCATAGGATTACAATCCTCCATTCTGAACTTCTTAAACATTTCCTCAATATACTTGGTTTGTGAAAAAAAATCCCTTTTTCTAATTAAAAAAAATTAACCCAAGAAAGAAAGATAACTCACCAAGCATAGACATTTTGAATTCTTTTTCATCTCCATAGCAAACTCTTGACACATATTACCACTACTTCCTCCAAATATAATATCATCTACATACATCACAACTATCAACTGATCCTCACCTACAATCCTGATATAAAAGTCTTTATCCATAATTCATTTCTTGAATCCTTGTTATTGTAGGTATTTATCAGGTCTTGCATACCATGTTTTGGGAGCTTGTTTTAGTCCATAGAGTGTTTTCTTCAATCTGCACACGTAATCATTGTTTTCTAACAACAAGAACCCTTCTAGTTGTTCAATGTATACCTCTTCCTCTAGATTTCCATTAAGGAAAGCGGACTTAACATCCATTTGATAGACCTTGAAATTTTTGAAACTAACAAGTGCTAAAAACATTTTGATAGCTTCTAATCTAGCAACAGGAGGTAAGGTTTTTTCAAAGTCAAGACCCTCTACTTGTGCATACCCTTTGCATACCAACCTTTCCTTGTTCCTTACCACTTGACCATCTTCATTCAACTTATTCCTAAAGACTCACTTAGTGCCAGTTACATTTTTTTCCTTTAGGTCTTGGGATAAGTTCCCAAGTTTTATTATTTTCTATTTGATTCAATTCCTCCTCCATGGCCCCTATCCAAAATTTATCTCCACTTGCTTCTTTGAATTTGTTAGATTCAATCTTGGAAAGTAAAGACATATTTCCATATCTGAAGTATTAGCCAATCTCCACCTTGTCTTAATTTCTCCATCTTTGTCACCAATAATCAAATATTTTGGATGGTTCCTTTGAACAAATCTTGACGATGTCTTGGATTATGTTCTTGATTATGTCTTTGGATCTCTTTGCTCAACTATCTCCTTCTCAATTTCTTCCTTTGTTTCCTCTTTTCAAATTTTCTCATTTTAAGGAACACCTTCTTGTGCCTTTTCTTTGCAGTATCTTCCCTCATCTATTTTCACATTCGCACTTTCAATTACCTTGTACAACCTCTTATTGTAACATCTATATGATTTACTTCTTGAAGAGTAGCCAAGGAGTATTCCTTCATTGGCTCTAGAATCAAAGTTTCCCAAATCTTCATCTCTCCTTATGTAACATGTGCTCCCAAACACTTTGAAATACTTCATTCTTGTGGGCCTTCCTTTCCATAACTCATATGGTTTTTTCTATCATTTACTTTGATTTTTCCACGATTAAAAATGTATATTATTGTATGAACTGCATCTCTCCAAAATGTGCTAGGTAACTTGGACTCATTTAGCATGGCTCTAGTCATTTCTTGGACTGTTATACTCTTCCTTTCCACAACCCCGTTTTGTTGTGGAGTTCTTGCAGTTGAATTTCTTCTTATCCCATGCTTTTTACAGAAGTCTTCAAACTCATTTAAATTGAATTCTCCTCTATCTAATCTAATACATTTGATCTTTAAGCCTATTCCATTCTCCACTAAGGCTTTAAATGCCTTAAACTTGTCAAAAGATTCAATTTTTTTCTTTTCAAAATGTGACCAAAGTCATTCTAGACTACTCATCAATTAACAACATGAAATACCTCTCTCCTTGTATACCTTTTGATCTGGTTGGACCATAGAGATTCATATGTATAAGCACCAACAATTTCAATGTAGAGTGTTCCTTGGATTTAAAACTCACTTTAGTATGCTTCTTAAGTTGGCATTTCTTACAAGTGATATTTGAGGGCTTTGAAATCTTTGGCATATTTCTCACAACTTCCTTACGACTAATCTTGACAATATTTTCAAAGTTTGTATGCCCCATTCTCCTATGTGATAACCAACTTTCATCTTCTTGACTCATACAATATCTTTCTCCTTCGATCTCACTAAAAACATAAATATTGTTAGTCGCTCTTTTGGCTTCTACCACTTGCTTCCCTGCTTTGCTAATTTCACATCCTTTTGCATGAAATGTAAGTCTACTCTTGGTCACACATTTGACTTACACAGAATATTATGTCTCAGCCCCTCAGCATATAGCACATTCTCAATTTTTGTTTTACCATTATCAAGGCTAAGATTGGCTTTCCCTTATATCTTTTCAGAAGCATTATCCCCAAACTTCACTGATCCATCATTCACTTGTTTGAAAGTAAGAAATTTACTCTTATCACCTGTTGTGCTTTGAACAACCAATATGAATATACCATTGATCTCCTTCATTTCATGCATGTAGGTTTGTTTGAACAAGAATGGTTTTTTCTTTCTTTTATTCTTCCTTATTTCTCCATTTTTTTGAATTTTCTATTTTCTTGATTGTTGCTTCTTCCTTTTTACTTTTCTTGGAAGGTTCCAAAAGGCCACTTCTACAAAATTTTGATGTATGCCCAAAATTGTTACACTCATAACATATGACGATGTAATCCATAAGAGGAGCAAAAGAGTTAAGTTTATATTTATGAACCCATGACTTCTATTTTTGTTTCATGCTCCATAATCCATTGATTTATGCCTAATGTTATTTCATGGATGCATTCTACAATTTATTGCCTTATGACCAAATTGATTGCACAAAAATCAATAACCAAAGAAGGGATATAACCTAGATATATGAGTTTTCCTTGATGGAAAGGGTTTCCCAACCATGTCATTCTTAGCTTTTGAAGGTATGCTTGGATTTTGATTCTCCTTTTTGTTAATTTCATCTTTGATGGGAATTTTAAGGACATCAACATACTTCGTCTCTTTTTTTGATTTCTTTGATGATTTAGAACTGACCTTCATAGCCAATACCACTCCTATCAAATGTGGGCTTTTGAGATTTGATGATGTCATCCAAGATTTCTAAACTCTTCTCATTCTTCAAGTTTTTGTTTAATTGATTCATTGTCCTCTCAAATTCCCTTCTTAGGGAAACAATCTCGAGCTCCAACTTTTTGCAATTTTCTTCCTTTGTCTTTAGTTGGTTTCTCATCTCCTCTTCAACCCTTTTTACTTCTTCTACTTGAACCTTTAGGTCTACAATTATTTTTCTTGATTCTTCAAGACTTTGTGTTAATTTTTCTTTGGCTTCATTGTCCTCTTGAATTTGTAATCCTTGTCTTGAATTTCTTTTCTTAAGCTTCTTGATCTCTCTATAGGCATAATGGAGTTCCTCCCCAAGATCGATTTCTCCATCTTTTCTATGCACTTATTTTAAATCTTCTTCTTCTTTATTTTTGTCTCTATCAACCTTTCCTTCTAATGTCATGAAGAGTATTTATTCTCTATCATTGTTTGAAATTTATTTAGTCACTTTCCTCCAATGAGCTATGATCTTTCCTTGAATAAAGACTCTTCTTATACTTACAAAAATCCTTCTTCTTTCCATGTTGACCTTGTTTGTGGCCCTTATTTTTTTGATATTTTCTTGCTTTCTTCATGTAGTGATCATCTTCATCATCGTTGCTTTCACTCTTACCCTGTGGACACTTAAAGAAAAATGACCTATTCTACCATAATTAAAACATTTAAATGGTAACTTACCTTGATAATTCCCTAATCCTTTGTTTATCTTTCTCATGAAGTGTGCTTATTCTTCATCCATTTCATTGCTTGAGCTATCACTTGGTTCATATACTTTATTATTTCCCTTCCTTGATGCTTTGAAGGTTGCCTCCCTTTTTGATGGTTTGTCTTCAATCCTCATTTCATAGGTAGTAAGAATCCCATGCAACTCATCCTTTGTTAATTTGTCTAGATCTCTCATTTCTTTAATCATCGAAACTTTGGAATCAAATCTTAAAGGTAAAGACCTTAATACCTTTTGTACAATCACAACTTCAACTTTTTCACCAAGACCTCTTTTTGTGGTCATGATCTCATCAACACGAAGCAAATAGGAGGCTATGTTATCTTCTTCTTTCATCTTAAGGCTTTCAAATTGTCTCATATGTGTTTGAAGCTTTGCCTTCTTTACTTTGTCATCTCCTTCATGAATATTCTTCGACTTATTCCACATGTCCTTATCTGATTTTCAATGTATAACTTTCACAAATTATGATTCGGATAATCCACACAAAATTGCATTCTTGGCTTTTGCATTATTTTTGTTTTCCCTCTTTTCTAATTGATCCATTGGGGGAGTCACAGGGGCTATATAGCCATTTTCCACTAATTTCCAAATATCATACCCTAGATCGTTCAAATAGGTTACCATCCTTATGATCCAAAAGGCATAATTTGTTCCATCAAATAATGGTGTCATGTTTGATGAGAATCCATATCCTTCTTGCTCGGCCATATGTTCTCTTTTAGATCTTCCTTCTAGCGGTTAGACTATCTTTGAAGGAACCCACTCCGATAGTAGTTGAAGAGCACTCAATTATACTAAGAAGGGGGGTGAATCAATATACCAACAATTCTTTACTTTTTCAAAAACTTAATTAACCACAGTAGTAATACTTTAAAACTTAATCATCCACAGAAATAACACAAATGCAATATCTAGCAATAAGGAACACAAGACAAACACATGGTTTACATGGAAACCCTTGTGGAAAAAAAACTATGATAAAATATTGCTTATATAGATCTTGTAAGCACCAAGCTACTACATTAATAAAGCTTCTTTAATAGACACCAACCCATAGGAGACACCAATCCCCACAACTGAGCACCGACTCAGCAAGAGACACAAATCTCTTCTAATGAGAGGCATT
>VDFB02152324.1:52500-64791 GCA_007258455.2 Sequoia sempervirens
GATAATCAAATGCAAGGACATCATGCTTCAATTTGTTCAATTTTCACCTTGGTTTTGATGTTGATGTGTTGAATGATGCTCGACGCCTCCACACAAGGAAGTTGCATCCTTCAAATCAAAGTGTTTTTCCTCTTATCTCCTACGTGCTTCTTCCCATGTCTTATACGGCCTTCTAGACTCCCATGTGCCAAATTAAATGCCTTTTTTGTTGTTTGAAAACCTTGGTTTCTCTTGCAGATCTATACGCCTTGGCTTGGAGAAGAACCACTGTCAATTACAAACTCAAACTCTCCTTGTGCTTCCTGAATAGTACGGCCTACTACAATATTGAAAAATAGCTTTTGTCTTATTCAAACTTCCTGATGTAAATTATAAATGTTGAAAGAAATTGCTAAGTAAATCTGTGAGATGCTCTGATAATGACCTCTGATGGATACCATTCAATCTAGAACCCTTGGACAGTCTTTCACACCTATAGATCTTGTCCTAATCAAGAGTTTCCATTCTCTGATCAACTTGAAGCTTCAAACCTGCAAACTTGTTGCTCAACCATTGTTTTGTTAATAGTATCTTGGATGATAAAAACAATGCTCTTTCCTCTCTTTATTCCTTCTCCAAATCCATGCCCAAGTTAGGTTTTCCTTTTCAATAAATAAAATATTAATAATTCTCCATCTCAAAATCCCATGCCAACTTGGCTTGCACAATAATTTAATATTTTATCTTTTACCTTGAAAAGCGCCCCCTTCACTTAAATATTAATAAAGTGACTTAAAATGCATTATTTTAATAAAGTCACTTTATTACTTTATTTAACGACCAAGTTATAAAGTACTTTATCAAAGTAACTTTATAACATTGAATTAATAAGTCACTTCAATAATAGAATATCATTAAAGTAACATGACTTAATAATTCAATAACTCCTTGGAAAATTTTAGCAATAATCTCCCAAGAGTGTCCTATCACCATTACCAATTGCAAGTGTATCGTCATAGAGCCTGATATTACTTACTATAAATAGCAAGTATCAATGGTGAACTCTTGAAATGCCTTCGAACGGCCAACTAAATGCTAGAACATTGAGTTGAATAAGTCGGAATGAAACACCATGCCTATAGAAGAGCCTGAATCTCCCCAATGGGTCCCTTAAACGTCTCGCTAGCCTACATTCTTCCACATTGCATCCTCAATCGGTAGGTCCTTCCACTTAACCAAGTATTCCCTGATGACTCCATTTCAAGTTGTGCTCTTTGGTGTCAATCATAGCCTCAAGAATAAGAATAAATTTCCCCTCCTCATCCAGGGGTGGTAACGCTATGGAAGGTGTCACATTATGCCTCAATGCCTTCTTGAGGTGAGATACGTGAAACACGTTGTGAACTCTACTCTCTGTCGATAAATCCAACTCATAAGCCACCTCGCCAATCCGCTTGGAAACTCGGAATGGTCCATAGTATCTTGGCTTGAACTTCTTAGAGCCACTCTTCCTTAGAGTGGATTTCCTATAAGGCTACAACATGAGATCAACCATATCACCTTCCTCAAAGGAACGCTCAACTCTGCATTGATTTGCATATTGATTTTGTTGATTCTGAGCCTTCTGTATATTCTCCTTCAAAGATCTCATGATGTTTTGGTTTTCCTACAACAAATCCTTCGCGTTGGGTACCCTACTATCTCCAAATAGTAAATCCAAGAAATTGGGAGCATCATAACCATAGAGTGCCATGAATGGTGGCATCTATATAGACATGTGGTATGTAGTATTATAACAATACTTGCAAAAATGCAACCACTTGACCCATGCCTTCTACTTCCCTACAATGTAGTTCCTCAGGTCTCCCTCCACCCATTTATTAACTATTTCGGTCTATCCATCCATCTGTGGGTGGTAGCTTGTGCTTGAAGTGATTTTTGTGCCACTGAGTCTAAATAACTCTTGCCAAAAATGGCTCCCAAATTTGTTGTCTTGATCACTTACTATATTCTGAGATAGCCCATACAACCTGAATATCTCTCTGAAAAATAAATCAGCAACCTGCACTATCGTGAAAGTAGCTGAAACTGGGAAAAAATGTGCAAACTTTGTGAGTCTGTCAACCACTACATAAATGCAATCCTTGCTTTGAGTTTTGGGTAAACCCGTGATGAAATCCATGGATATGCACTCCTACTTCCAATTAGAAATGGGTAGGGGTTGTAATAAACCTGCAAGAAAAGAGCGATTCTACTTGCTCTGGTGGCATGTAGGACACTCTCACAATACCTGAGTACCTCTAATTTAATCCCTTTCCATGTAAATTGCTCCCTAATTTTCATGTGGGTTTTAAATTAATATGGGTGACTTTCCATAGGGGTGTCATCAAAGGCTCTCAATATCCTCTTCTTCATAGAGGATCCTAGCACAAGAAAAATCATCCCTTTGTAAATGATGAGGTCATTCAAGAGGGTGTACATGTCATCTGCAACTATACCAACAATGAGCTCAGAAGCCCACTTATCCTTAGCATATTCAATTGCAATCCAATCTCTCCAATATTCTATAACCTCACCTAGAGAGAACAAGTAAGGTCTCCTCAAAAGGGAATTAGCAACTATATTTTTCTTACCCTTGACATATGCTATGTCAGAATCATAAGCTTGCAACTTGTTGACCCATTCATGTTGTCAATCGTTGAGGTCACATTGACTTAGGAAATGTTTTAGACTGTTATGATCTATCTTCACTAAAAATTTGTTTCCTACCAAATACTATCTGAATTTAGTCAAGGCATGCATGATGGCTAGCATTTCCTTATCATAAATGTTGTAACCCCTCTCAGAACCCTGAAGTTTCCTGCTCTCAAAAGTGATGGGGTGCTTATCCTACATCAAGACAACACCAATGCCTTCTCCTGAGGCATCACACTATAGCTCAAATGGTCGTGTGAAATTCAGAATAATGAGTACCATACACAAGCTCATCAGCTATTTGAACTTCTCAAAACATTGTTGTGCTCCTAGAGTCCAAAACAATGTCCCTTCGTCAAATCCATAAGTGGAGTTTCCTATTGTGAAAATCCCTTGATGAAGTGGCGGTAGAAACCACATAACCCAAAGAATCCCTTAAGTTACGTGAGATTCGTGGGAGGATGCCAATCAACTATAGCCTTCACCTTCTCAAGATAGATCTTGACTCCCTCAGCACTGATGATATGCCCCAAGTACAATAATTCTCTCATGTCAAAGTCACATTTTGATTCCTTGGTGAATAGAGATTCACTCTCCAATGTGCCCAACACTAAATCCAAATGTGCTAGATGATTAACCCAAGTCTTGTTGAAGACTAGTATATCATCAAAGAAGATGAGGACTATCTTCCTCAAGTGATCTCTGAAGACCTTGTTCATACAGGACTGAAAGGCGATTGGAGCATTGGTTAGGCCGAAAGGCATAACAAGAAACTCATAGTGACCATAATGGCAATGAAATGTTGTCTTCTCCACATCCTCCTCTCTAACCCAAATCTGGTGATATCTAGATCGAAGATCTAATTTGGAAAAGAAACATGCTATATGCAACTCATCGATCTACGAAATAGGGTACCTGTTCTTTATAGTCTTCTTATTCAATGCTCTGTAGTCAATACACATCTGTAAAGTGCCATATTTTTTCACCAAGACAATGGAAGATGCAAAGGGACTTTTACTTGGTCGGATATGACCCACCTCCAAGAGTTTCTTTATTGTCTTCTTGATCTCATCCTTCATCCTCTTAGGATTCCTATAGGGAGTAATAATGACCAAGCGCTTAGCATCATCCTCAAGCTCTATGATGTGCTCAAACCCTCTATCAGGTGGTTTCCCATGAGGTAAACTCTCAAACACCTTACTGTGTTTGTCTCTCAATGTTTGTATGTCAAGTGGATACTCACGCTTCTATTGCTCAGCCTATGATGGCAAGGTATAACACTTTGTAGCCCACTCAACTTGATCGTGCCTAATCAATCTCTCCATTCTTTTGAGTGAGATAACTCTAAGACTCCCATCTGAGATACCCCTCAATACATGCTTCTTTCCATTGGATTCAAATTTCATCTCCATAACTTGCAAGTTGAGGGTAAACTCCTCAATAGCATGAATCCACTTCATGTCGAGTACAACATCCAACTCTCCCATGCCAACCACATAAAAATCTGCTTGGAACTCATAGTCATTCAGGTGCAATGTGAGATTTGGAATCATTTGGTTACAACTAATTGTAAACCCATCAACTACTCTCACCTTGAATCCCTCAAACTCTTCAGTCTTGAGTCCACGCTTAGCAAACAAGCCCTCATCTATGAAAATATGAGTAGCTCCTATATCAAGCAAGGTAATCACACACTGCCCACTCAAGAATCCTCTAATCCTGAAGGATCCTTCTCTCCGACTGCTCAAGAGTTGAGTTGTAGGTGAAACTTCTTCCCTTCCTTTTTTCAACCCTTTTGAGGCACTATCTTCATCATTACCTTCCTGATCAACCTATTGTTATGAATTTTTAGAATCTAATTCGTCCACATAAAAGTACTCCAACTACTTTACTTTACCCTTGTGAGGAAACACATGACCCTTTTCCCGTGACCCTTTGAAAGTGAAGCATAATTTTTCCTTCTCAAGTCTTGGAAGGTCTCATCACTAAGTTTTTGAAAGGGTTTCCTTTCTTGGTCTGAAAATTTATTGGTGCTTTATCCCTTGAGGAAGAAAATGGTTTTGGTGAAAGCTTGCTTTTTGGGGCAGCAAGCCCCATATCTCTTGCCTTCTTCATAGCATCCTATAAAGAAGGTGGATCGAAGGCTTTGATCCATCCACATAAGGGTTCTAAGAGACCCTCACTGAAAAGCACTACCAACCTTCTCCTTGATATACCAATGACCATCACTGATATTTGTTGGAACTCTAAGATATAGGCCTCTAGTGTCCCAGCTTGCTTAAGTTGTGCAAGTTCTCAGAAGAAAACTTCTAGATCTCTCCTATCAAATCATTTGATGATTTTGTTAGTGAACTCATCATAAGATATGATTAACCTATGTCCCAAAGTCACCAATCTGTGGTACCACCACTCATGAGCTATGTCATCCAAATGTAGTGTGGCAAACCTGATTGCCTCTTCCTCAGGCATGGGCCTAAAGGAGAGGAAGTTATCTAAATTTTGAACCCAACCACGTGCGGTACAATGATGGCCACCATCAAAATGCTCTGGAATGTAATTTTTCTCACTGCCTGCTAGAGATCCCTGGTACCTTGTGGTGCTCTAGTCTCTAGTCTACCAACTGCCACTGCCCTTTGTCTCCTTTGGTTTAAGAACTGGTCAAATGTCAACACATTCCTGATGTTGAGAGGAAGTGAAGTATATTTTGCATGGTTGGACCTAACCTCATCAAACATGTTTGTTGGCTGCTTAGGAGGTCTCTTGATGAACAAGAGTCTCAACCCTGCATGTAAAGGTAGGTTGTAAGGGCCTAGATGTGGCGTTGAGTTAAATCCTTGGCCTGTCCTTAGGTTGTGCAATAGAAAAACTAGAATTATCATGATGTCCTATATGATCAGGAGTATGAACTTGGTTCATCTTGTGTTATAATTCTTCCAACATATCCATCATAGTATCAAATTTTTTCTCTCTCCTAGCACCTGGGCTAATGGAGCCAGCATTCCCTTTGTCTCTTTCTACCATTTCACCTACAATACTTTCATTGTCACTCAATAGACTCTTTGGTATCTCTAGAGAATTATGGATACCTAAAACCCTTGAGATAGTTTCACCCTTCGGCACCTGCGAAGGTTGCCACGGTCGTGAACCCCTGTGATAAGTCTGTTCTTTCTCACTCATGAATTAACCACATAGGATGGTAGGATATTTTATGCTCTAATACCACTATGATGTCCCCTCATGGTTTCAAAACTAACTATTGAGTTTTCTTTTAAATTTTGATTTTTTTTGTTTTTTTTGTGTCAGTGCCAGTGTCGAAAATTTTACAAAATTGCATAAAACAATAACATAAGGGAAATTGTGTAAATAATTGAAAACCTAGTAATCTTTATTTATTTAGAACATAACTAAAACATACCCATAAGCCAAAATGCAACAGTTTGAAACCTAGGTTTTTACACAACAGTCATGACAATCAGATGCAAGGATGCCATGCTTCAATTTGCTCAATTTTCACCTTGGTTTTGATGCTGATGTGTTGAATGATTTTATATGCCTCCACACAAGGAAGTTGCAGCCTTCAAACCAAAATGTCGTGCCTCCTATCTCCCATGTGCTTCTTCCCATGTCTTGTATAGCCTTCTAGACTCCCACGTGCCAAATTAAATACCTTTTTTGTTGTTTGAAAACCTTGGTTTCTCTTGCAGATCTATACAACTTGGCTTGGAGAAGAACCACTATCAATTACAAACTCAAATACTCTCCTTGTGCTTGTTGAATAGTACGTCATGCTGCAATACTAAAAATGGATTTTGTCTTATTCAAACTTGTTGATGTAAATTGTAAATGTTGAAAGAAATCGCTAAGTAAATCTATGAGATGCTTTGATAATGACCTCTAATGGAGACCATTCAATATAGAACCCTTGGACGGTCTTTCACGCCTATAGATCTTGTCCTAATCGAGGGTTTTCATCCTTTGATCAACTTGAAGCTTCAAACCTGCAAACCTATTGCTCAGCCATTATTTTGTAAATAATATCTTGGAAAATGAAAACAACGCTCTTTTCTCTCTTTATTCCTTATCCAAATCCATGCCCAAGTTAGGGTTTCCTTTTCAATAAATAAAATATTAATAATTCTCCATCTCACAATCCCACACCAACTTGGCTTACACAATAATTTAATATTTTATCTTTTATATTGAAAAGTGCCCCTTCACTTAAATTTTAATAAAGTGACTTAAAATGCATTATTTTAATAGTCACTTTATTACTTTATTTAACGGCCAAGTTATAAAGTACTTTATCAAAGTAACTTTATAACATTGAATTAATAAGTCACTTTAATAATAGAATATCATTAAAGTAACGTGACTTGATAATTCAATAGCTCCTTGGAAAATTCTAGCAATAATCTCTCGAGAGTGTCCTGTCACCATTACCAACTACAGGTGTATTGTCACAGAGCTTGATATTACTTACTATAAATAGCAAGTATCAATGGTGAACTCCTGAAATGCCTTTGAATGACCAACTGAATGTTACAACACTGAGGCGAATAATCGGAATGAAGCATCACACCTACAAAAGAGCTTGAATCTCCCCAATGGGTCCCCTAAACATCTCACTAGCCTACGAGAATCGTAGTCATAGGCTAACCCAAAAACCCCCAAACCACTGGCTAGAAAGGGAACATTACAAGTTGTTTCTAAACTTGATCATTCCTCCTTATTTCGTATGCTTCACCTTGAGGATAATTTTTTTATCAAGTGGCTATGAACTCATCCTTCTAATTAATGTGTCCACACTATATAGACCTAAGTCATTAAAAGGAACTCCATCATCCTTAAGCTTGTCTACTATGAGGTTTAGGGTGTTTGGTTTTTCAAAATCTACTCTAACCTTGGATGAAATTTTAGGTTTACTTTCGTCGTGGTTTGTCTTGAGTTGAATATGGGAGAATGCCTCTAAACACATCAAAACTAACACAATCAATATATACAATCAAGGTGTGTGTATTAAGCCCTATGGCTTAGTGTCTCAACTCAGTGTTATGTGTAGAAAGTATAGGCAGCCTCTACATACTAGGGAGGTCTTTCCTTCCAAGAAATAAAGGTGTGATAAAGTTGATCGTGGCATTTCTATGAAAGAGTTAATAAAACTTGTTAATCTTGTATTTAGTGATGATGCCAAATTTAGCCATTATGATTGTTAGTTACTAGATTATCCACTATTGAAATTCTTAACTTTTTCCCTCTATTGCCCAAATATAGAAATAATTGTTGACCAATAGTTGGGTAAATTACTTCTTAATGAAATAATCTCCCTTTGAATTTTATGAGGTATAGCTCCCTCATCAGATAAAGAAAATATGCTCTTTTCTAAATTTTTAAAACTTCATCATGGGTATGATTTTAACAAGAAAGTAATAAATGCCAAAATTAATATATTTAACAAAGATCTATAAACATCACCAAAGAATCTTTATCACTTGAAAACACAATTTATAAGGGGACAATCAGAACATAGACCAATTGCATCCCACAAAGCATATACTAACAAGCTTATCAATCAAATATAATTCTAAAGTCGAAGAGATTGAATACTAGAGGTGGTTCTCACATTCATACAAAAATGCAATAACCAACGAAACCAATCCCAACACATAAATTATAATGGATTTCATTTCAATTATCTAAAATTGTAAGCTCATAGACATTACACCTTCTCAAGTTCAAATTACTTTTTATATATTTTCCTTTTTCCCAAAAATTTGTGAGAGGTTCCATTGGTAACATCATAGTTAATATATAAATTCACAAGAGTAACTGTTTCTTGAAAGTAACTGAAAAAATATGAGGTTAAGAATCCCTTAAACTTCTTGGGAATTTAACGCTCTTTTACAAAATAAAACCAATAATATAAAATGACAAGAGATATTATTGAGGTGGCACATCATCAACATCATTTTCTTGTGATGACTGGGCAAATGGCGTGGCATTTTTTGGCTATGTATGTATGGAATGCTTTAATGATTGGAGGCATCTCGTTGTGCTGAGGAATAATTACATTTTTAGTTATTAATTTACATAAAGCTTTGTTTCCTCATACCAAATCTACCTTACCAGAGAAGGTCATTACATGTCCAACAAATTAAGATAAAGTGAAGTCGATATTGATTAGTCTCATGCTCTCCACATTAAAGATTGTCAAAAATATTCTCGACCAATTCCTTGCATTTTCTCTTTAGTGTTTCTACATTATCATCTTAAGAATCATCTTCTCTTCTAAGGTGAATACCTATCCTTGAAAGATAATTTTGAATGTCGTCCCTCATCTGATTACATTCTTTGACCAATTTTTTTTGTTCTAATATGTTTTAAAATTTAGAAATGAGAGTTTCCACTCAATGCTTTTCTTCCACATAAAGCATTAGCCGCCTTCACTGTTTGGAAAGATCTACTCAGCCACTAGTTTATCCAACCTCAAATCAATCATTTCCCTAAGTTCACTATCATTCTTCAACTAGATAGATTCTTCATGTTTGTTGATAGTGATTTCATTGTCAATATATTTCTTCAATGCCTCAATGTCTTCACCTTTATTTTTGTGACTAAATTAGTTCCTCTTACCAAGATATCTTTGGCCCAATCTTTTGTGAATTTCTCATAATATTTATAAACATGAATCTTATTAATCATTTCCTTTACACTAGCAGAACTAGGATCAAAAGTTGCTTCAATTTGGCTAGTAGGTTGACCAGAAAGATCAAGGGATCTTAAATAATTGGTTAGAGCATTAACCTATTGCTTTAACTGATCTTTGGTTTGCTTGTCTTTTTTTGTCCTTTCTACAAGCCCAAAAGCTGACACCTAGAAATTGTGAACATCTCCATCTCTTGTAGAGGGTCCTAGATTAATCCTAGTAATATTGAAATCACTTGCAATCATTTGAATAGCATCCTTTTGAGCATAGGGGTGAGCAACCTCAACATCCATATTCCCCAAAGAGGGATCATTCAACAATCAGGAGATGGTTTTAGGAATTTTAACCTATGGTGTTCTTTGGAGCAACTGAGACACAATGTCCTTATCGAGCACACTCAATTCAATAACTTTAATTTTCTTGGTTAGAGATTGTTCTGACCATGAAATAGATGGAGGTGTGGGAACATTACTAGTTCCTAGAGAAGAAAATTGAAAGGACCTTTTGAGGGGAGGTGTATCAAAAACCCCAACCACAGGAAAGGAAGATGGATTCTCCTCAACTTTTGTGGATGGATTTTTAGGGGCATTAGGAGGAGGAGAAATATTAGAAGGAGAAGAAGAAGAATTACATACTTGAGATGGTGAAGAAGATATGTGAATAGCTTCTTCTACCTCTTCTAACACAGGACTTAATCTTTCTTTGTCCTTTTCCCTCTGAGCGGTCTCTTCTAAAGATACCTCACAAGCCTTTTCCAAACTTCATCTTACTGGAGGATTCTCACCATCATCTCCACTATCTCCAGAGGTAGTTTGTTGTGTTGTGGATGTCATTTGTTGAGGTGACAAAGACCTCCTCTAACTACTCTCCGCTTGTTCTAGAGTTTCCTTAGCTTGCTAAGGAGTAGGATTATGCTTTTCAACCCTCTTTTTCATCACCCATTCCTCTGTTTGCCTAAGTACTATTGTAGTATTAGCTTCAATGGGTTCAATTTATTTAACACTCAAGATGGGCTAAGCTTTGTATGCACTCTATGAAAATGGGATCCACTAGATCAGATTCATCATCTTTGAGATTTTGGACACCCCAATCTAATCTAAAATTCATAATTTGTCTTAATGAAAATCTCATCCATCCTTTTCTCCTTACCTCATTCATCTACACAATCTACCCAATAGTATTCCAAATCTAGAATATGATAGAAGCCTGGGCCCAACTATAGATTATTTCTGACAAAGTTTTGACTATCGAATGGAAATCTCCTTTCATGAAATTGCATAGTGTATTTGGCCAAATCTTTTCAATGTTCAAAGCATTGGACATAGAATTGCACTGATAGTGTGAAAAGCCAATGAGAAAAGGAATACCTACCTTCTTCCTTTCATGACACCTCTTATTCACCTCAGTTACCTGTCTACATATCTCAATGAGGATGAATTTTTCATTAGTATATTTCAACAGCTTGTAAGGTAATTTGTCAAATCATCCAACTCTTATATATGTAAACTTATGAAACTATATGAAATAAATATCATGGTTGTTGATCAATTGGCCAACTTCAGGGGTTATTCTCAAACCCATATTTCCTTGAATTTCTCTCCCCACTCTCATGGTGAAGGCATCATTCACCCTTCTAAAACTCCTATAGGTTCTTTCCATTTGCAACTGAGTGTAGTAATCACAAATTTGAATGGAGTCATCAAGAATGCCTATTGGGTAGAGTCTTGGCCAAGGCCTTATGCAAGTGATGGGATATAAAAGGCAGGACATATAGAAATCCCTATATGGTTGGAAGTGGGTGATTTCCAAATGGATTTGGTTACTGATTAAAGTGCCCCAATCAATGAACAATTTGCCCATGAATTATCACAACAATAAACAAGTGCATCCACTCTTCAAGATCATGTTCATTCTCATTTCCTTTTTGTCTATGGAGAAGAACTATGATGTCTGAAATTTCATTTGCAAAATGAGACCAATGTAAATTTTTAGGCAACTATGACTTGCCTCTTTTAGATGTTGCTAACAATTGGCAAGGAACGGTAATTTTACATTGACTCTTCTTCTCAATGAAATGTTGGTAAGCTACTGTGTAATCAATGGTGGTGAATTCATCCCTCTGAGACAATCAGAGGAAAGCATTGAAAGTGTCACCAATCAATCTAACCACCAACCTATTATCATTGGTTTTCACTTCATGAATCTATGGATTATAATGGTCCATGCCTTCTAGAACCAAGTCTAGGCATTGCATCGCCATGGATTATGTAGCCACTTGTAGCAATCTTCTCTCAATCAACCTTTGTGTATGGGAGATCTATTCTCTCTTCCAATCCTCTCCCAAAAATCTTGCAAATTCACATGCCCCAACTTTATATCACCAATTTTTGAGATGGTGTTGGATAAACCCGACAATATTTGTATCCCAAATACTTGAATTTTATTGTCGCACAAGAAGTGAAATTCTGAGAAGTAATTAGGGTTATGTCGGGGCTTCAAATTGCTTGCCAAATTTCTAAATCTCACCTATGTCCCTTGTATCACCTCAATTTAACCTACAATACACCATAAATTATAAAATGAAGCTAAAAAAATACCTTCAATCCGCCTTTGACAATTGTTGCAACAAAATTTGGTGTTGTGAGCTTTGTAGTCTCTCTATCCCTGCTCTTTAATAATTCTTTGTTGGTTGCTCATCGAAATGATTCTTAATAATACCTTAAACGCATTTATAACTAATTGCCTTTAATTTGGGGAGGAAGCATAATGGTGTGCCTTAAATTTGGTGCATGTAAGCTTTCTCATTCAACATTCATTTCTGTCACTTTAGAAATTTTGGAAAGGAACAACTATAAGATTGTATCAAAAAAATTGTAGGTTTTGAAAACCTTGTCAGGTTTTGAAACCTCTAGCCA
>VDFB02152325.1:0-31396 GCA_007258455.2 Sequoia sempervirens
AATCCACCTGTCAACCTAATGAAGAACCTTCGGCTAATGAAAAATATTGTTACCTCATGTCATTTATCAAGTGTCAAGGATCGGGGATCCCATTATCACCATACTACACAGAGCTCAAGCAAGTAAACTAACAACCATACCTCTGAACAATGAAGAACTAAACCTGTTCGTGGGTCAGGATCCTCTCTTTCTTCATACAACTCATATTCCTTTCAGTAAGGTGCAAGCCTCCCTATTGACCTACAAACACCAAAGCCATTTTGAGGGTCAAAGTTCTTGAATACTTCATAAACTTACACCCACTACCAAAGACTAAGTAAAGGTTACTATGAACCTTTGAAGTCTAATTGTTGACAACTTTTAAACCTTCTAAGCCTTTTTCAAATGCATTCGATAATAAATACGCCTAATGACCCATGCTTGATTACCTACACAACTTCTAAATCTTTTACCATGGCATCTGGTAAGTGATAAGCTTGAATCCCGAACTCTGAAACCTACAAACTTAGCACAAATTTGACTAAGTCTTTTACACTAGATCTTCTTTTGACTTCAATCGGATACATTATTGCAATCTCCCCTTTACACCAACTCCATTTCACCTCTGATCTCTCCTTTTGACATCAACGACAACAATATGCCAACAATCTCCCCCTTTTAAATTGATGGAAAAACTAATAGAACCAATTAATGAGGATTTGCACAACTTTCTCCCAGCAAAGCTATCTCCTCAAACAGAGCATTTCCATAACTCTTTCCCCTTTGACATCAATGGAAAAGGGTTGCTTTAGGACACCATTCTACTGTAGCCTCTACTCTCCTTAGTAATGGAAAAAAGGGACTTATCTCCCCCTTTGATTGATACCAACTTATACCACTTTATGCTATCATACCAATTGTTGCTCTCCTCTTCTGACCTCAATGGCAACACCAAATGCTCCAACTTCCCTATATAAATTAACACTATCTAATGTCGTTTGAAGTACCATTTCATCTAATACCAATTTTTGATGTTTTCACTTTATACTATGTACCAATTGATATTCTAGACTATACTATATCAATTATAACATTGGTTTGATACCAATAGTAACTCCCCCTTAGATCTTGCTCCATTCTATCATCCTGCATACTTGAGCACTAGCTTCATTTAAAGCTCTGCACCAACTAAACTATTATGAACTGGTTCACAATGGTCTAACACCAATTGGAACCACTCTATACCAATTGTAACAAAAGAAATTTTGAGTGTATATATAGAACAACTCCTCCTCAAATATATCAACTATAGATATTTTTCCTTTTGACAAGGCATACATGGAGAAAGCATGTAATCATCAATCTACAACCATCAAGTTGTTAGAAATTTGTAAAACATATTTTACTTGATTTGATCTCTTTTTCATTTCCAAGGATGAATAAGGCACCAATTAAACCCCCCTGGACTCATGGCCTATAACTACAGATTAGTGATGTAAGGTAGAGCAACCACATAGAGTGTTGCCTGCTCACCTTTCACTCTCCACACCTTCTTGTGCTTCTTCTTTGTCTTATTAGCTTTCTTCTCAAGAACATGTGAGCCATTGTTCACTTTGGAGGACATATTCCTTTTCTTACTTTGTGCTTTTAGTCTTACATGATTTGTTCTACAATATTTAGCTATGTGACCAAAATTATTGCAGTTAAAGCACATTACATTCATGTCTACAATAGGAGCAAATGAATTTATATTCACACATTTTTTTCTCCTTCTAGGTTCAACTCTACACTCACAAGCCATATGACCAAACTGATTACATGAGTAACAATAACCATAAAAACATGGGGAGTACCCGGTCATATCTTTTCTTTGTATAGGATGAGGTGGCCTTTTTTTCTTTTTTTTTCTTCACGTATCTCATCCTTGTGAAGAAGTCTGCATCAACTCCCTTTATATGTTGCTTCTTCTTCAGGTAATTAGGAACTAAATGGTTATTTTTCTTCTTTTTTGTAGCAAGTCTCTTTTCTTCTTCAACTCTCTTCTTATCAGCAGCAGGATTTTTTCCTCTTTTACTATCTTCACCTTAGTAGTGAATTTTTCTGATTTTCCATCTATTGAGTCATTTTCCTTGGAACAAATCATGCAAGATTTCTCATTCTTTATGCAACCTCTCTTTTATGCTTTAAATCTATCAAATAATTTTGTAGAAGTACTGGTAGAGGAACTCTTTCCCTTCTCAAACCCAAGGCCATATTTTTCTTTGGGTTTTGATGGCTTTTGTGATTTTACCAACTCATCTAATATATTAGAGCCACCCTTCAATTTCAGGCCTTTATCAATCTGCTCCTTAACCTTTGCTAAATCTTCTCACAAGGCCACTATTTTTGCTTCCAACTTCATGCTCTCATTTGATTTATACTGTAGTTCAAATCTAACTACAACTTCTTCTCTCTTTGCTTCTTCCACTTGTGTCTTGAAACTAACTATCATTTGATCAGATTCTTCAAGGTTTTTAGTTAAGTCTTTCTATCTCTTTCTGAGCATGCAAACTTTGTTCTTCATTCTCCTTCTTCAAACTTTTAATCTCATCTAGAGCATAGATAATATTACCTTCTAAGTCCACTTCTTCTTCACCAGACCTTTGAAATTCTTCATCAGAAGTTGTACCAAAATCCATGGACAAGGATTCATTCCTCTCAATATCACAGGTACTTTCATGTTCATCATCTAAGCTGCCAAAAACATCTGATAACCTATTTTCTCCTTTTGTGTGTAGATCCTTCTTATATTTCTCTTTACTATCCTCTTCTTTCTTAGAGTTATCCTTTTCATCAGGAGAACATTTAGCATCAAGAAGACTTATTCTACCAGAGTTAAAACTTTTAGGGGGTAGCTTACCTCTATGTTTTTTGGAGCCATTCCTTGGTCTTCTGATGAAGTCAGCTTCCTTTTCATCAACATTCTTAGATCCAGATGTAGATGCTTCTATCATATCCCTTCTATTTGCAACATCTCTCATGGATGTGTATGCAATCTTCTCATCTTTACTTGTCTCTAGATTTCCAGACTTGCCTCCATGTGTCTGAATCTTGGCTTGCACTTTGCAATCATCACCTTCCTACATCCTCCTTAACTCATTCCATGTATCATGTGCATTTTTACAGTGCATGAATTTGACAACCAATGATCTTGGCATCCCACTTAGAATTGCAAACATTGCCTTAACATTATCTTCAAAAGCCTTATTTCCAGTAATATCATTGAGAAGAATAGTTGAATCCTTGTATCCCTTCTCAACTGACATCCACACATTAGACCCTAATGATTCCATATATGCCTTCATTTTACTACCAAATAATATAGTTTGATCCATTAAAGAGAGGTACTCCTTCTACAGATGATCCCTCCTGACTAACCATTTTATGTTCACTTATCCAAGATCTACCCAAGTTGATTAAGCTTCTCCTAGGGAACCTGGTGCTCTAATACCAATTTTTGGAACACAACAATCTACTAAGAGGGGGCATGAATTAGTAGATACTAAAATTTTAGTCTTCTTATCCTTAGTGCAAACATAACCCTCAAACCTAAATGTGTAGATTAATATATGTAAAGATATAACACATGCACATGAAAGATCAACACATAACACCAGATATACGTGGAAAACCCAAGATGGGAAAAATCGTGGTGAAAAAAATTGCTTGAGTCTACTGCTCAAATCCAACATGACAATCAAGTCCTCTATTACAATGCTTAAGGGCACCAACCCTAAGGAAGCACCAACTACCTGATTTAGGAGCACCAACTCCCTACATTGAGAGCCAGCTCAGTTATCTGATGGTACCAACCAATCAGAAATACAATGACACATACAAATCATTTATAATTTAATATTACAACTTTGCAACCGCACAATACTTTGTTGCACACTCTGCAACTGACTTATGCTACTGATGTCATAATCTCAGCAACACATCCCCTCTACTTTTCACTCTCTTTCTCCTCTACACTTAGAACATTCATTGTTCTATCCTCTAAATATTAACACAAATCTGGATCTCTAATTTTTGTTTGGGTTCTACTCATTTAGAATTTGCATACTCTATCTGTTGCACTATCCTCTCTCTTCCACTCTATCTTGATTGTATACTAAACAATACATTACCCTATTTTGCACTCTCTACCATGGTAGGCTATTCTTTTTTTTTCTCTCTTTTCTTATAGATTCAACACAATACACTTGCAGACCCTACATTCTTACAAATTTTTAATTGAATTCTCCTTTTTCTTTACTCCATCAACCTGTGATCATTTCTCGAGAGGTGCACCATTGTCCAAATCATCTAGAACCTACAATTAGGGTTTCCTTCATTCACTAGCTTCTCCATGAAGTTTTTTGTTCATCTTGATCCTTGCACCATCAGGAAAATATCAAATCCATGCAACCCATGTCCAGATTCATTGAACATTCCATCTTTTCCAAACTGGAAACTAGGGTTTTTATGTCGTTTCAACATTTTTCTGTGCAATTAATCCTACTCAAAATTTATGTTTTTCCTTTCCTTAGTACCACTATTTTCATCCAATAAGTAATGAAATATTTGCTATACAGTTACCTAGTTATCAATGCACAAATATCCATTCACTCAACCATTGATTCAAACCAATTTCACCTTCTATTTATTGACTTAAGAAATCATCCCATTCACTTGTGCATTACGTGCCATGAAATTACACCTTCAAACCCTTGCATTTTTGTTTAAAACTATCATCATTCAATTAATATTTTCTTTTAATCTCCACCATAGGATTTAGGGTTAAATTTCCTTTTAAAACACTTTATAATTGTTGACCAAAAATCATGTGTTGATTCACAATGAAGATGTGAAATCAACCAATAAGCATATACCACATGTCACAATCTTATTCACCCTCAAATACCACGCCATAAGTCTTCTAAGGATTCATCCATGCCAAGTGTCATAATATTTCTAGCCTATAGGGTCAAAATGAGTCAACACCTTCATCTATGTCACGTCATTCACCTTTTCATAGTATCGAAATAATAATATCCAAATCATTCAATTTTTATATCATAATCATATCATAAATAGTTTTGAATTCAAATTAATGGAATTATCGTGTTTTAGTTATAACATTATATACTTCTATTTCAAGGTTATAACATTATATACTTCTATTTCAAGAATCAAACTGTATTTGTATATCATAACTATATTTTTATATCATAATCATATCATAAATAGTTTTGAATTCAAATTAATTGAATTATCCCTCGTAATAGGGATAACATTATATACTTCTATTTCAAGAATAAAACTATATTTTTATATCATATCATAAGTAGTTTTTTCACAAAGATCATTTACTTCTGTTAATTCAGACAATTTTCATTTTATTGATTGTCGAACCCCTGACTTACATCTCAGGCTAGTTATTTCTACCATTAAAGGAAATTTCGGACCCTCAACATAGCAGATCGACTACCATTATTCATATTCCACCAATACCTATTCATGCAAATAAGATCTTCTAATCGATAACGAGGCCAAAGAAAACGTCTTATCTTTTGTCTTGTATCTATGATGAGATGTTCATCTTTTTCCATGAGACCTTCGTCATTTGGTATCTCTTTACTATTTAATTTTGTACTTTCATCTAAATGATTTTCCAGATTCAAAAGATTCAAAATTCTCTATGACGTCTTGGAAGAAAAATATCTTCGAAAATGAAAGAACTTGAAATTTTATCATTTACATTTTCAATAGTGTCTCTTTTTCTTCGTTCAGATCTATCAAAAAGATTTACATCTTTTCTTTTCCTCTTCATTTTTAGGAAGAGACTCGCAATCTTATATATCAAGAATCGGTCATTAAAGTACCCCGGTAGAAGTGGCATAGATCATCTATGCTTATCGGCAAAAATTCTAAAAAAACCATTTTTGTTCTTTTTGAAGTAACTCTTTAGATGCAATATAGTTTCCAATAATTCCAAGTCAAATTCTCCATTCTCAAAATATGACCTAGTGAGTTCGGCTACGGCGGCCCGGGTGCCTAATTTCTTTTTATCCAAGAAACGAGCCGCATTTTTGCTCTTAGAAAACCAAGGAGCTAGTGGCAGTTTTTGGACTTTATATTTTGGTTTCCAAACTCGAAAATTTTTCCCCATTTTTGGATATGGCAATTTCTCTGTTTCGTTCTCTGGTGTATCTGCTTGCTTAGTTTCTCTTTTCCCGAGTTCTTCGGGTCTTTGTCTTCTCTTCATTTCTCCTTCAAGTGCTGTGGCTCTTGGTTTCTTTCTCCGATCTTTTGCGCATTCTTTGTTTTGAAAGCCGGATCCAGAATCCACTTTTGATGACGTGATCCTGACAGGATTCCGGACACCCTCGGTGATGATCTGGAGATTCATTCCAATGCCGGACTTTATCTTTATCTTCGATTTAAGACTATATTACTGTTCCCGACCCGAAAATCATTTAATTTGACTTTACGACAACATACTTTACAAGCCCGGATGCTTTCGGTTTCGAAGTTTATCTTTTCATCGCTTCTCGGCTGAAGCATTATTCTTTGACGCGCGATGATGTCGATCTCTTTCCATTGCGATGATTTTCGACGGAACGCTTTTGAGCGGACTTTTCCGATAGCCGCTGACGAAAGTGAATCTTTGGCGAGCGATCAACCCCAATCCTTCGACTTCTGACCACAGCGACAATACTGTCGTTGTCTTATTTTAAGTTCTAAACTCCTGTTTTCAAGATATTCGCCGAGGATAGTCATCGCCCGGCGCTTCTTGACCTTTCTTTATTATCCAACAAACGCACTCAGTAATAATACCAGTTTTCATTGCTGAACGCTTTCCGAACCCTTCATCCTTCTTCGCGACCTGGTTCTTCTTATCGCGATTCTTCTTCTTCTTATTGGAATAAGAAGGATCCCTCATTTTTTTAAATTTGGCAATAGCTTGATGATCTGGTTCTGGGATATATTGGACCGCGGGTCCGTTATTATCTTCTTTCATATAGGAACTGCTTCGCTCAAAAAAGATCATAAAGATAAACATTCGGCCAGATATCGAGAGTACAGAAAAAAATGATCAGCTTCCGATAATAATTCAGACCAGGCCTACGTCAAATATTAAATTTTCTTTAGAAGTTGTACAAGATCCATTAGAACCATTTTCAATGCAAGTCGAACTAGATCTAGATCTGGAAGATTCAGATAATTGGACAACCAAGATGCATGATCGAATTAAGCAGATGAATGAAGAGTATTTAGTGAATTTAGAGATTTATCAACAGTTGCAAGCTAATTTTAAAAAGAAAATGGATCAGCCTTCTCCTAACATAAAATCGAGATTCAAAAAAGAATTAATTCGAATCAAATTTTGGGGTTCTATCTTCCAAAAGAAGAATGCTCAATTCATTAGGAAGAAATTTCCCTATTTTATGAAAGTCCTTTATTTTAGGACAAAACTAACAGTTATTGTTCTTAAAATAAGCATTTTCAATCTCATTGAGTCCAGTTTGCAATTTTACATGCAATTAACGATCCCAGTTATTCGAACCGATATGAGGTTTTAACAATCGTTCTGATCGAACGACAAAAATAGAACCTTTCAGCATCAAGGGTCTGAATCAAATCAAGTCATATTCCTGGATCAGGTTATTTCTGATCCGTTAAACGAATTCACCATAAAAAAATGAATGGTGGAGATACTAACTTTTATTATATTCAAACAATATGGATATTGACAATATGCATGGTGGAGATACTCATTTTTATTATATTCAAACACCATGCATATTGTCAACCCCAAAATGTTGGGAAGATTTGTTGGATTGGCACTACATTAAGATGAAAAATTATTAGAAATATCAAGCCATTATTCATTAAAAATAAAATAATAACAACTTTGTTTTAGTTTTTTTATTTCATCGATTCGATTCGTTCTCGATGGAACAACTCTAATATTTTTCATTTCTTCCATACCCGTTGAAAATGATTCTTTATGTGCTTCTCTATATAAGATCGCACAGCAGTAAAATACATGAAATGAACATATAATAAGAGAAATAAAAATGGATAATAAGAAAACAACCATGACACAAAACGTGTATAATAAAAAAATCTTATATGATTGAAACCTATTGATAAATTTATTGGACCTAGACGTAGACGCATTATATCTCTCCCCTTTTTAATAAATTTAAAGCACGTTTAAAATGAGAAATTTTTGCCTGAACAGTTTCCGTAGGTTGAGCTCCTAATTCGAGAAAATGAACAATATCACTATAAATTAAACTAGTTTGATTCTTATTCATTGGATCATAAAAACCCAATTTCTGAAGAGCTCTTCCTTCCCTTCGAGACTTAACGTCAATTGCAACAATTCGATAGGTAGCTCATTGGGATAGATAGACAAGATACCCCCTTCTATCCCCCCTGGAAAACGTATATGAAGGTTTATCCTCATACGGCTCGAGTAATAATTGAATTGTTTAAATAGGATCTCCCTATCTATAGAACAGATAGATAATATTAGATATCTTAGCCCTTTTACTTATTAAGGAGAATAACAGATAGAATTTGTACTCTTAGCTCAAGTATGCTTGAGTTATCTTAAAAAATAAGAAGATATTGTTAAAAGAGTAGAACATTTCCACTTTTTGAGCCGTCTTTCATCTATTTTCTCTCTCCATTTTATGTGAAATAATATCTCAATCCATTATATGGATCAAATCGTTTGATCGAAAATAGAATTTTCTTGTTCTGAGATCTATTTTTCTGAATCATTAGGTCCGAGCTGTACTCTGGTGGTTCCCGTCCTTACGGAATGATAGCAACATACATTTCGCTATTTTCCACGTTGAGCAATAGGAATGTTTGATCCTTATAGAATTGGATCAAGTTTTCTCGAAATCTTTCCGAGTTATTCTAGTTCGCTATTCTTTTTTTTTTTTTTAAGCTCAATGTATTTTTACAAAATGGTTATAGCTCGTTGATTTAATTTACATTAACCCTGGATTCTGCCCCTAATTGAAAAATAAATTGATTGGTCAAGCTCCATTATTAAACATATCTTTTTAAGGAGATAAATGTTGAGCTAAGAGCATCTTCGAGTCAAAATGGCGGATGTCATAATCCACAGAACTAATCATGTCGTTCAAGTCGCACGTTGCTTTCTACCACATCATTTTAGATGAATTTTTATCATAAGATAGATCTCTTTATCTGATCCAAAATGGATATGTAATTATGAATAGTCATTAACTCAATTTCTACAATACATTTTTAGAATTGTTTGTTCTAGTTAGCTAGGTATTCAACACTTCTTTAGCTGCGTACATTACTTCGACAGTAATGGTTTCAATCCCCTTTTTTCGTGCAAATTTATCAGTATTTCTTTCTACCTTTTCTCTGGAAAAATGAGGAATTTTACTTAATTCTAGTTGACTTTCAGGATTCCAAACTAGGTCTATATCCGTAGACAATGATTTGGATATTATTTATTTAGTATCATGACTATGTCCACCTATCCATCTATGTCACGTCATTCACCATTTCATAGTATCGAAGGAACTCTTTATTTCATCCTACCAACATGTTCCTATCTCTCAAATGAAGTTCTTCTCGGGATGTCAAGGGGACTACCCACTAAGTCCCACCAAAATCCACCTGTCCACCCGATGAAGAACCTTTTGTTGATGCAAACTCTTGTTACCTCCTATCATTTATCAAGTGTTGAGGATTAGGGATCCCATGATCACCATACTACACAGAGCTTAAGCAATTAATCCAACAACCATAGCTCTAAATAGTGAAGAACTAATCCCTTTCGTGGGTCAAGATCCTCCCTTCCTTCATACAACTCAACATTCCTTTTGGTAAGGTGTGAGCCTCCCTATCGACCTACAAACACCGGTGCCATTTCGGGGGTCAGAGTTCCTAAATACTTTATACACTTACACCCACTATCGTAGACTAAGTAAAGGCTACTATGAACCTCCAAAGTCTGATTGTCGACAACTTCCAAACCTTCTAAGCCTTTTTCAAATGCATTCAATAAGCAATATGCCTGACGACCGATGCTCGATTACCTGCACAACTTAGCACAAATTTGACTAAGTCTTTTACACCAGATCTTCTTTTGACTTCAATCAAGTACATTGCTACAATCTCTTGTTTACACCAGCTCTGTTTCACCTCTGATCTCTCCTTTTATCATCAATGCTAATCTCTCCTTTTGACCTCAATGACAACAATATGCCAACATGTTCTTCTCTTGTCTTCCTGAAAATCATAATATGATCTAAGTAAACAATGACAAAATTACCCAAGAATTTCTTCAATACTTCATTCATAAATCTCATGAAAGTGCTCAGTGCATTAGTTAATCCAAAATGCATCACTAACCACTCATATAATCCCTCATTAGTCTTAAATGCAGTCTTCCATTTGTCTCCTCTGATCCTGATCTAATGGTATCTACTCTCTAGGTCAATCTTTGTGAAATACTTTGCTCCAGTTAAACAGTCCATAATGTCATTCATCCTTGGAAATGGGAATCTATACTTGATAGTGATCTTATTGATTTCTCTTGAATCTATACACATTCTCCACTCCCCATCCTTCTTTGGTGAAAGTACAACAGGTATCACACATGGGTTCAAACTTTCTCTGATCAATCCCTTCCTCAATAATTCTTGTTTCTATTGGCTCGACTCTACATTCTCTATCGATGTCATTCTATGTGTTTCCTTGTTTGGTAAACTTTCTCCTGGTATAAGATTTATATGATGATTGATACTTCAGATTGGTGGTAAACCATCTGGTACATTCTCTGATATGATGTCTTCATATTCTGCCAACAGTTCTACTACTTCTCCATTCTTTGTGGTAGGGTTCTCTACCTCCAGACCATTGTTTTTCTTTATAATAAATGCAAAACACATATTATCATGCCTTAACCATTCAATAAATTTCCTTCCATCTACCAAAAATAGTCTGGCAGTGCCAAAAACTTCAATTCTTTCTTCTTCCTCTAAAGGTATCAACTTGATTCTCTTTCCATTTGATGTCACAGTGTAAGTATTCCTTCTTCCATCATGAATAGATTTACTATCATATTTCCATGGTCTTCCTAATAGTAAATGACAAGAATCCATGGGCATAATATCACACAATACTTCATCCCTATATGATTCAATATGAAATTTCTCCAAACATTACTCATTCACCAATACCTTATGTTCATCTTGAATCCATTCTATCCTATAGGGGTTTGTATGTTTCAATCTCTTCAAGTTCAACTTGGTTTCCATCTCGTATGAACTAGATTATTAGTACTACCACTATTAATGATAAATTTATGTATACCTTTCCTTCAGACTTACATTTGGTTCTGAATAGACTTTTCCTTTGTGGTGGTTCTTCAGTTAATTATTCATGCAATAAAGCTCTTCTCATCACCAATGATTCACTTTTCTCTAGCTTTCCAACTGAATTAGGGGATCCAACATATTCTTCATCCATATAGGCTGCTCTTCCGACATGCTCAGGTTTCTTTCTAGTACTTCCTTGATGACACTCAAATGCTCCATGTCCTTCACCTCCACACTTGAAACAAGTTCCTCTAAATGGTCTTCTCTCAGATCTTCCTTCATCTCTCTGGTATCCATCACCACGATAAGAATTATGACCTCCTCTATCGTTTGGTAGAAATTCCTATCTTCTCTTCCTCTTTCGTATGAATTAGCATCTTTTTCTTCACTTTGATAGGGTTTCACATCTTTTTTCTACTCCGTATAAGGTCTTCTTTCTTCGAATTGTGGTCCATTCTTCTAGAATCCACCTCTTGTGCTTCTCTACCTTTGCTTAAATTTCTTGTTCAGCTTCTTTTCTACCATCAATGCAAACTAGTATGCTTTCTCAACTAATGTCATCTTCACTAGGCTCAATTCTTCTTAAATATTTTTTCTCAGTCCATTGATATATCTTGCAACCTTCTCTTTTCTTGCTTCACTATGACCAATTTTTATTATCATCTTGTAGAATTCTTCAGTGTATTCCTTCACAGATCTTTCCTTTTGCCTCAGGTTCTACAATATTTTCAATAATTCAAGTTCATAATTTGTTGGTATGAATTGATTCTTCAATTTTGTCATTGTTTTGTCCTATTTGATGATTCTTTCTTTGCCTCTTTTGTTTTGGTCCAATTGAACTTCTTTCCACCATAATGTAGGATGACCTTTCAACTTTATTTTTACAAATTTGACTCTTTCTAGATCTTCAATTTCCTCATATTCGAAGTATTCTTCCATTTCATTGATCCAATCAATCAATTATTCAAGATTCAAATTTCCCGCATAATTTTGAATTTCAACTCTAGGTCTTTTCCTAATTTTTCAAATTGATTTCAACATCTTCACTTGATCTAATTCTTCTTCTTCTTCACCTAGGGCTTCTTCAATTTTATTTGCATGATTTACTTCATCATCGCTTTCATTATTCTGCTTAGGGTTTAGACCTTGTCATCGGTCTTCTTCAACAACATCTAATCAGACTCGCATCTCACACATCATTTCCAACATTTCATCCATTCCTCCAATGACATTCACCATAGCAAGTGATCTCCTTGGCAACATCTCTCCCCTTGAATCCTTGCAACTGCCTCAATTCGGTGATCTTGCTACAAGAGTTTAAATTGCCTCACAATTGGAGATTAGTTGAAAACAAATGTAATCTACCTCAGGTCGATGATTTGTTCACCTCAAGGAATTACTTCAGGACTCAAAAACTTACTCTAATACCACTTTGGTGCAATCACAGTAGGAGGGTTCCAGAAGGAACAGTCTGAACCATGTAGCAATGAGTCAAAACAGTGAAAATAACACAAGAAATTAAAATTTGAACATGAATATTTACTGAAATGATGATCTTACATGCAATATATGCCTCATGGGAAAATATCCAGGGCTCACAAGCCTGCCACAAGGGCTTTCAACAATACAACTGGCCAAAGGCCTTATTACATTCCCCCGAAGGGTTGATGCAAAAATGTATGGAATCTATCTAATCATGAACTACTAACTGATAATTGATCCTCTATAATGAATTAAAATGTTCTTAAATATGCTTCTCAAGCTGTAATAAAGGTCCACATTGGCCACAAGGGTTAATAACCCGATGAATGATCACATATGAATGTTGGCCACAAAATATGAAGAGATAAATCCACGCAAAAAGATATGACTTGTGAATCTCAAATATAGGTCCCAAATGAACCCAAGATGCATGTATGATGTCCCATTAAGCTCTACACAATCTAGAATAGGTCCACAGTAAGAAATCTAGACCAATTCAACCCCAAATGCTCTGACAGAGGAATATAGTGAAAATTTGAGAGCAATAACTTCCGGTGTGCAAATGCAAACAATGTGAAATTTAGATATGTGATAAATGTTAATGTGTAGATATTATATGCTGCTCTCTTAGCTGAGAAATGAAACTACACTAAAATGTGGAATGAAATACTAAAACTTCTACTCAATGCAATGCAAGAAATGAACTACTTTTGGTTGATACAGGATTGCTTATAACTAGGGATGCTCCTGCATCAAATTGTATCCCCCTTAGTTGCACCTCTAATTTGTGGATGACACTACTCTGATGGGTATGGACAAGTTGATGGAGGCTACTAATTTGCATAAGGCATTGGATATCTATCTTGTTGCTTCTGGTCAATAGATCAATGAGGGTAAATCTTCTATTTTTTTCTTTAATACTCTGGTTCTTATTCAACAACATATTGCTTGCATTTTAAGATTTCAGATCGGTCAACTACCTTTGATTTATCTTGGCATTCATATCTCTTCTGGTATTACTCCTAGAGGAACCTAGCAAATTATTTTAGACAAGTGAAAGTGAAAGTGAATTGTTGGACTCATAGGTGGTTATCTTTTGTGGGTAGGGTGTTGCTTCTGAAGTCTATGGTGTAGGCTCTTCCAAATTACAGGTGTATGCTTCATGTTTCTCCTTCGGGTTTTATCAAGGATTTGGTCTCTCTCACTAGGAAATTCTTATAGGTTGGCAGTTTGGAGGCTTTTAAGTGGAGTTTGGTGAAGTGGGATATTGCTTGCCATCTAAAATAGTTGGGTGGTCTTGGTTAATTTTTCTAGTATGGCTCTATATTCCAAGATATACTAGAGATGGTGTACCAAATAGGATCACATTTGGTCTAGGATTATTTCTCACAAGTATATGAAGGGTGTTTTGAAGGAGGAGATTCCTCAATATGTACTCTTGGGGAAAGGATCTGTGATCTAGGATTCACTCAAAAAAGGTGCTAAGTTGATTATGGATGGTTTTCTATGGATATGCAATAGGAGTTGAGGCTCTTTTTTGGTTTGATTCCTAGGATGGATTTCCTCCTATCATGGTCAGTCATCCTCAGCTACAAGATCTTTGTTATTAGTTCTTGGAGGTTGGTTGGTCCTGTGTGGTGGAATTTAAAACTTATTATGTCCATGGGTAGGTGGAAGTGTCTAGATGGAAGGACCCTTGAGAATGACTTGTTGGGGGTTTAGAGGAAGACCGTGATGAGCTTAGAAATATTCTTGCAAGTAGAGAGTGTAGTTCTCTCTAAGAGAGGGACATTTTGGCTTGGAGCCTTGATCCTAAGGGGGTTTTAATAGTGGCTAGTGGCTATCAAGAGTTGATCTCTTGAAAGTATGGAGGGATGGAAGTTTCTTGGTAGAAGAAAGTTTGGAATAAGTTTTCTTGGCCCAAGTGTAATTGCTTCTTATGGACTTTATCTTGGAACATATGCTTGACATAGGATAATCTTTGAAAGAGGGGATTTCAGAGCCCTTCTGTCTATGTTATTTTTGGGTGTAGTGAGGAGGACTCGTCACACATGTTCTTTCATTGCCCCTTTTCTATGCTTATTTGGCATTTTTGGTGGGGAATTTGTGGACAACCTTGTGTTCATGCTTCCTCTCTAGTTGAATTATAGAATAGTTTGGGGAGACCTCCAACATAGGCATCTTTTCTCTAGATTGTGTGGTTTATTGGCTCAACCTTCATCCTTTGGAAAAGATGGATTGAAAGGAACCAACGGATATTTCATAGTGGTAAGCTATTGATCCAAAAACTTTGGAAAAGAGTGGTCAATATGATTCAGGAGACTATTGAAGTAAAATTTGAAGTGTCCTCTTTAGAGAAGGGAGATGAGGAGATCGTGAATAGATTGGGTCTTCGTGGGTTGCCTTTTAACTCTCTTTGTGTAAAAAGAGACAGGAATGCTAAAAAGAAGGTCCGGAGAGAAGGAGTTGATTTCATTTGTCAACTAATATTCTAAAGATCAACATTGATGCCTCTTTCAGGGGTAATTCTGGGCCTACGGGGATTGGTGGTGTTGGAAGAGATAACTTTGGTAAGGTTATTTTCTTTTTCTGTATTCATAAGGGGTAGTAAACTAACAACTTTATGGAAGGTTTGGTGATCCTTTGGGCTATTGAAAAATATTGTGCTCTTGGCGAGTGCAAGATCATTTGTGAATCTAACTCTCAATTTATCATTAATTTGTTGACTGCTCAAAACTTGGTTGGGGTTAATTGGAAACTTGCCTCTATTCTTAGACAGTTCTACAGTTGTGTTCTATTATAGAGTTTGTGTCTTTCACTCACATCCCTCATGAGTGGAACAAAGTTGTTGACTATTTGGCTAAATGGGCATCTGAACAAGATGGTAGTTGGCATATTGATGGTTGGGAGTAGCTTTCCCCTAAGTTGGTCCAGGAACTCAAGAGACTTGTCTCAAAAGATGTGGGGGGTGGATGTGGACTAATGGTCGATCTTGCTGGTGAGTTGGGATTTTGAAAGTTGTTTGTTGGTTTTGTGATTTTGCTATTCTAGGTGTTTGTATGGACCATGACTACTCCATATTAGTGATTTTTTTATATTAATAAATTTTTACCCTCTTTATTCAAAAAAAGAATTATTTTATAGTTTCATTTATTTTATTTTAGTTTGCATTCTCATTTACACCATCACCACATAATGAATCTAATTTTTATTTTATCTCTTTACTTTATTTATTTTTAACTTTGTAAATAAATATATTTAATTTAATTTAATTATAAATTCAATATTTTCCCATAATATATTTTAATTATTTAAAGAAGTTAGGATTTTCTCTAAAATGTAACAAATTTTTAAATACACATATTGAATTCAAACCTTTAATTGCATTTATTCAATTAACATATAAGTCTAACTATATCATATTATATATAATCATAATTATAAAGATAAAATAAAATTGAATATGTTTTTAAATTTGATCAATAAAAAATATTTTTTTCTAACAATTTAAAATATCATCTTAATATTTTATTCACTTAAATCTCGTATGCTAGTGCTAATATTAACCTTGATTTTTACCCTAATCCTAATTATAACTCTAAATATTTAATTATAATGCTTTTAAAATGACAATGCTTAGAGTTATAATTATAATTTAATTAATAATTATAAAATTAGGGTCATAATTAAATATTTAATTATATTAACCTTAATAACAATTTAATTTTTATTTATTATTTATTTTAGATTACAGGAATCGGGTAGCCCCTATAAACTCCATGCACCTTTTGATACCACAAGCACGAGGGAAGACTAGACCTCATGACCTCTTGTCTGCAACATGATGCTTTAGCCAATCAAGTCAGGGCCACCGTCCAACACTATTTAATTTAAAAATAAGAATAATTATTGATTAAGTTTAAGCTTATAGTATAATTGATTCAAACATTTATTGTTATTTTATAATTGTTTTAAATTTCAAAATAGTATTAATAAATTAGTAATATTTTATATATATTTTTACCTCTAAAATTAAATGATTATATAATAGAGTAAAATATATAATTTTAATTGTAATTGTAATACCCCTCTGTGTCGGTTGTTTTGGACTTGTGTGTGTGTGTTTCATTGGTTACTGAGTTATTTGATTGTGTGGAAAATATAATATGTTAGTAATCATGTTTAAATAATTAATTAAATCATAAATGAAATTGCAAGGTTATTTAAAATATAATTAGGAATTAAAATAATAATCAATTAAATCAAATCAAATGATTTAGAACAAATGATCAATCAAACTAATTTGTTAAAAGTAAAAGTGATATTATTAGATAAATTGATTTAAATTGTTATGAACAAGTAATCTTGAAAAGATAATTATTATAATAAGAAATTTAATGGATGCTTATTTAGAATCTTGCAAATGGTTGATTTTAATTACTCTAATGTGGAAGTAATTAACAAATAGTGTATTGTGAAGATAATGAATATATATTCAAATAGAAGTTCATTTTTGTGGAGTTAAATTTATTTAGATTAATCAAAATGCTTGATAAAAGAAAATGAAATATAAATACTTGAAAAGGCAACAAAAGGAATTAAAGGGATTAAATATTATTTGGATGTATTTCTTGAGTTGTGACTTTTGGTTTTCACTGGAGAATATGAAGAATAAACAAATATAAAACTCCATCTTTTGTGGATTTGAATGTAATAAAATTTCATTTTTGGAGAAGTGACTTTTGGTATTCGCGGGAAGAGGAATTGAAAGGATTCCTGGGCATAGAATTTATTAAGGGTTTTTCCTTGTTGGAGGGATGGTTTTTTCGAATGCTGGAGAAATTTTATTTCCAATCATTTTTTTTCTGCCCTTAGTTTCTTTTTCTATTCTCTGGAGAAAATTGGTGAAGAGGAAGGAAGATTTGGATCTGTTGTTGAAAGATTTGCAGCAAAGGAATTAGTACAACAAGAGGATCAAAGCTTCTTCAATTTTCTGCAAGCGAAGGACGCCAGGTTCCTTCTTTTAATTTATTTATCTTCTGTTAAAATAGGAATTGGTGCTTGTAAATGAAATTTGTATTTAGGGTTGAAAATTAGATAATGATAGGAAAAAAAAAAATCTATTGGGGTTACAGTTTAATCAAAGGAAATTTTAGCAGGGAATTGGGGATTGTTATTTGATTAATGAATTTTCTGGGGTTTCTGGGTTGTGGTTGTTTATTTAAAAAAAAGGGGTTTTTATTGCAATCTGGGAAATGAACAGCATTCTGTTATTTCATTTTGTTTTAAAAAAAAAATTTATTATTGTTTTTTAGAACAATTTCCTTTCCACGAATTGTTGGTTCATATATATATACCTTATAAAACATTTTTGTTTTTATTTCAAACATGCAGTAGTGCATGGTAATACCCGATGTCACAGTATTATTAGCCAATTTTGAACCCATCGTATTATATATATATACATATATTCATATATATATAAATATATATATGTATATTTTAATCAAATGAAATTTGAATGGAAATTGAAATTCTTAGAGCAGGTGTTATTTCTTCCACACACATGTCACGTGCTTGAGAATTACCCGTATTGAATTTATGTTACATGTATTTTATGGTACGTGTGGGTTTCCGCCATCCTTCCATCCTTCCCTTCCCTTGTCCACTGTTCCTGGCCACTTAAATTCATCCATTCCATTATATTTATGGCTCTCACATTTTACTCTCTTCATCTGTCTGAATTTAGTCTCTCTCTATATATACTATATATATATATACTCTTTCTCTCTCCTGCTCTCATATATATGTATATATATATATATATATATATATATATGTATATATATGTATATATATACTTACTTATATATATATATATGTATATATATATGTATATATATATATTTGTAGATATATATTTATATATATGTAGATTAATTTATTTATTCTGGTTGTAGTATTATTTAATTAATTTCACTGTTATTTAAGAAGAATATATATATATATACTGTTTTATTTCTGTTTAATAGATATTCTGTTAATTCAACTGTTAGTTAAAATGTATAAATATATTCTTTTCTATTCTGATTAAAATTATAGTTTTATGTAATTTATCTGTTATCTAGAAAATAGATATTCACAGTTAGATTCTGTTTCTTTTCTATTTAATAATAAAGCAGAAATTTTTACAATGAAAATATTAGTAAATTAGAAAGAAATCTGTTTTATTGAATTTACAACTTGGAAAGGATATTGGGGGTAAAACAACATTGTTTATTAATTCTGGTTTTAATATGATTGCATTTTAGGAATGGAATTTATTTTGTAATCTACTTTGGAATTAAATAGGTTATCTCTTTTAATTATTTATTCTTGAAATTTAATCTTGTTGCATTGTTGGGTTTGGGACACTGTTAATTTCTTGATGTGGGAACCCGTTTGTGTCAACACTTTAGTCTTCCAGAGGATGATGTTTTTTGCTGAGTTTATAATTTTTCACCTTGATTTCTGATGAGTTATGTTTTATTAATGGGGTGTACCGAATTATGAGATTTTGTTATGGTATTTTTATTTGCGAGATGGTTTATGCCTCGTGTATTGCTTTTGTTGTCATACTTTGATGATTATGATTGGCATGGTACAACCCCTATTTTTGGTGGGTCTCTAGGGAGAGTGGCTCCTCGTGGGGGCCGGCACCCCGTTTAAGGGGAAGAGCTCAGGATAACCCACGAGTGAGTTAGTAAATAAGTGAAAACCTAATAATTAACTTAGGTGGGTTGGGTAGTAATATCATTGCAAGATTTTAAAATGGATGCCTCATCTTCATTAGTGCTACCGCAGACTAATGGAAGGCTAAGAAGGCCATGGTTGGCAAGGTCGTGACCTCGTCCTCACGAGGTCTGGCTCATGAGTCACTGCTACCTTGGTGCCTCGGTTGGGAGGAAAACCCACCAGGGGCTTGGCCATAGATGGGGCCAGAAGCCTCCAGGTTGGGAGGAAAAACCTGAGACCCATGTAGGACTATCACGATGACACTCTCCCCTAGTTGCCCATGTGTTTTACTTTATTGAGTTCCTCTGGAAGTGGGTTGTGGGAGTTGTTTTAGATTGTTGTTTGAATTGATTTAAATTGATTTATGAGTATTGTTTTAATACATCTTTAGTATGTTTGTGGTCTTGTATGATCTCATTTATATTTGATTTACGATCTTGTATCTTATGATACTGTGATATGATGTTATTGTGTTGTTTAATTGCAATTTGGAATTGTATTATGTTTAGTTGATTTGGAAGTGTTTCATGATCATCCTTTGGTTACTTGTTATTGGTCATTGCTTTGATTTATGTGATGAGATGTATGATTTTAAGTTATTTTAATGACTCTTGGTTGTTGTTGATTATGTCATTGTAATCCTTGAGTTTTATGATACTTTTGTATGTTGTTGAGTCTTGTGGTTCCCTTTTTGGATGTTCTTAGTTGAGGTCTCTTTCTTGTTAGCTCCTAGCACGGGGGGTGGGTCTTTGGACTCACATGGTCAGGTGGAACGTGCTAAGCACCCCATTGGGTCCCCAGTCGAGGATCGAGAGGTGCGGATTGGTGCGGTTGCAGCGACTCCAGAGTTGTATCCATCTTGGAGCTAGTTTTCATCTGTTTATTTGTATTATGTTATCTTATGTATGGTTTCCATTTATGTTTGGAAACACTCTTGTATCATTGTACCTTTAGAACATTGTACTGTAATGTAATGTTAACTCGGTGTGGTTATTGGCCATGGCAGTTGTTATTCATTGGGTTGAGTTAATTATTTATATGTTGTATTTATGTACTCAAATGGTTTCTTATCAATGATTATCATGTATATGTTATATTTGTTAATGTTTATTTTGTTATGGATTATATCTTTGGATTTTATTCTTTATTGTTGTTGTGTGGATCTCGGTCTCGTAATGACTCTTCGTGTACCCCAAGGGATGTATGTGTTAGTGAATCTGCTTAAATGGAATTCATGTCATGACTTAGTGTGTAATACATGTATGTTATGTTTACTTAAAAAAAACATTGTGCTGTAATTATTATGTATTTGTCCTTTGGGGTTCACACGGTAGTGATTCTGATGAGTAAAATAAATCTTACTTTAACTAGTTTTATACATTCTAATTAATTATAACCTCAATTCTAATTTAATTAAAATTATATAATTATAATTGTAATTTAATTTGCATAATCATAATTATAATAATAAACATAATCCTAGCTTAATACTTAATTATTATTTTAAGTTACTAGTTTAATAATTAAAATAATTAATTATAAATTATGAAATGTCATATATAATTTATTGATAGATAAAAATTATGAAATATTATACATAATAAATTTAACTATTTAAAATTTAAAATATTAATAATAATTAAATTATGTAAATATCAATAATTTAAATTTAAATTGTAAATATTGATAATAAAAAATATTAACTCTTTTATATTGTAAGATTATAGAAAATAATTTATTTAATTTTATGACTTAGATTATTTAAATTTTAAAGTTGAATTTATAATTTTTATTTTTTATCTTTTAAATAATAATTATATGATTTTTATAAAATAAAAATAATGTAATAATATTCTAAACAAAAATTATATAATATTTTAAATGTAAATTAGTCAAATTTGTATATTAAAATATATTTAAAATACAATATAACATAATATAATTACATGCTCTTCCTAAAAACAACCATTATATATTGGAATAATTTTTTATGTCATATTAGTTTATGACTGTATATATTTTTTAATTGTTTGGTGTTTTCTTTGTGCATGTCTATAAAGTATTATGGTCTCCACTATTTCCACCATGATGGTAATGGTTGTGTCTTATCGAGTAAAGTGTAAGGGTCAATTAGGGTTTTGCAAAAGGGGTGAAAATTTATTGAATCAAAAGAAAGAGTACAAAGAAAAAGGCCCCAAACCCATCAAGAAACAAAAAGAGTCCCCTTGGGAACCCCACGAAGAAACCAACTACTTGTTCCTATCCTCCATAATTAAGTACATCTCATATTTTCCAATGCTCTGAGGCCCACTTAGCCAGATAATCTGCCACTCTATTCCACTCCCAAGGAATATGAAAAGAGGAAACATATTCCAAAGAGTAGCATAAGTCCAAAATATTCTTAACCACTATGGCCAGGTATCAATTAGCACCATCCACCCTTTGCTCCTTCAGCATATCCACCACAATCTGTAAGTCAAATCCACAAATTACTTTTTTCCATCCAAGAGAACAAGCTTGTTCAACCACATGCAAAATAGCAAGGGCCTCCATAAATTTGATAGTATGAAGCCCCTTATAAGTAGATAATAAAAACACAACACCACCCTCACTATCATTTCCAATACCTCCAATCCCCACATGCTCGGGATTCCCCCTAGAAGAACCACTAGTATTAACCTTTGGAACTCCTTGGGAAGTAGGAAGCCACTGACCCTCTTGATGTATCTTTTTTTTTTCCTGTCGAGGTCTTCTACTAGGAAAAGAGACTAAACCATTGTCAACCAAATTCAAGTTTCTAATAATGGTCATATCATTAGGATCCACAGTAACTAAGATATCACATTTTGCTAAAGTAGTCTCCTGGATCCTGCTGCAAACCTTTTTCAATAACTAAACCACCCCAAACCTCACATATTGAAAGATCCCCCTATTCCTTTCCGCCCAAATGTGCCAAATATTAAAAGTAGACCCAATAGTCCAAATAATTTGAAGAAAAGGGGTCTCAGTTAGAGGCCTACGCAAACTTTCCCAGAATTCAACCAAATAAGTGGCATGAACACATGCATGATTCCACACCCCCCACCAAAGGTTCCAAAGCTCTCAAGAATAAGTACATTGGAAGAAAAGGTGTGAAGCACATTGTTCACTATTATAACAAAGCACACAAATAGAAGGGTCCTGGGAGCCTTTCTTCCTCAAATTATCCCAGGTAAGGCACCTATTTTGGACTACCAGCCAAAGAAAGAAATTACACTTGGACCAAGAAAATTTATTCCAAACCTTCTTCCACCAGGGAACACCAACCTAACCATATGGATTTCTATCCAACTCCAATTAACTTGAGGTAGCCAAGAATTTTCCCTTTGGATCAAGGCCCCAAGCCACAACATCCCTCCCATTAAGAGAATTACACATTCTCCTAGCCAAAATCCAAGAAAGATCATGTTGATCCTCCTTAGTACCACCTGATGGCCACTCGTGTGGATCATTCCAATGCATAACCTCCACCTGATACAAGGCCTAACAAGATTTAAATTTTCCCACCTTGCTCCAACCAACATCAAGAAAACAATTGTAAAGAGTTTGTAAATGAGGGAACATTGTTAAGATAGGGGGATAATCATCCCAAAAATCATACCAAAAAGAGCCTCAAAGCCTCTAATGAAAATCCAAAAAAGGACCTCCTTGATGAGCTTCACCCCTCTTTAAGTGTATCCCAAATCATAGATCCCTTCCCCTAGAAGGCTATACCAAGGCACATTAGAAGAGTCCACCCCCTGAAGGTAATTGTGAGTAATAATTCTAGACCAATCCTAATCCTAGAAGGTGCACCATCTCCAATACAAATTGGAAGCTAGGACTTGACCATTCAAACTTGTAGGCTTGAGCCCAAGACCCCCCTCCTGCTTTGGCCTGTAGACAGATTCCCACATAACTAGACTCCACGTCGAAAAAGATAAATTTCCTACCCAAATAAGTTTTTGGGCAAGGGAATCTTGAACTCCTTAATGGAAATTGAAGGGGAAACCTTCACAAAGCATCTATAAATAGGGAGGGCCTGAACCATCAATTTTAAAAGTGTCACATACCCAACCAATGAGAGCCATCTATAATTCTAATGACTTAACCTCTTGTGAAACTTATCTAGAACACCCTGCCATATCTCTCTATGTTGAGACCCCACAATAATAGGAATCCCAAGGTAATTCAAAGGAAGGGAACCAATTTGAAAGAGAAGAATATGAGAAATCCTACTTTGAATAAGCTCAGGAGTATTGAAGAAGAATATAGAAAACTTATCCTCATTAATCTTTCACCCAAAGGAAGCCAAATAATTATTCAAAGTTTTCCTTAAATTTACAGCTTCATTAATTTTGGCCATGCCCATCAAGGCAGTATCATCCACAACTTGAAGATGAGAATGAGGAGAGAGGATATTACCCCAACTCCAACCCTGAATCAACCCTTGTCTAACTTGAGCCTTGATAAATCTTCCCATACCTTCTACCATAATAATGAACAAATAAGGAGATAAAGGATCCCCTTGAAAAAGGCCCCTTGAGGCACCGAATAACTCAGAAGGCTCCCCATTGATAAGAACATAAAAGGAAGTAGATGTCACATAGTTCATAACCCAAGCCACCCACTCCCTACCAAATCCAAAAACCAGAATAACTTTCCATAGGAAGGCCCATTTGACCCTATCATAATATTTTTCCATATCAATTTTGATGAACATGACTTTTTCCTTAGAGGTTTCCATAGAATTAATGGCATCAGTAGCTATAACAAGCCTATCTATAATTTTTCTAGCAACAATAAATCCACCTTTCTCTTTAGAAAATGAAGGGTTGAGCCAAGGCTTAAGCCTTTTTGCAATCAATTTGGTAATAATTTTATAGATCACATTACAGAGAGCAATGGGCCTAAATTGATCAAGACATTTAGTACCTTCCTTTTTAGGAATAAGAGGCAGAAAAGTAGAATTCAAGGCCCTTAACATTTTCTTATTTCTTTGTGACTCTTGTGCCACCTCTAAAAGATACAACTTGATAATTTTCCAAAAATCCTAGAGGAATTCTATAGGAAAATCATCAGGGCCTAGAGCTTTACCTTTTTTTCATTTGGAACACCATCATCTCCAATTCTCGCAACGATATGGGAAGCATGAGGGTTGTATTCATCTGACTAGAAACTAATAAGGGAATACAATCAATAATACAAATTTCATCTTCTCTAGCAAGGGGAGAATCCTCAGTAAATAGAGCTAAGAAGAAATAAGGAGCCTCTCCAAAAATATCACCAAGAGAAGAGAGTTGAGCTCCCTCCAGAGACACAAGAGAGATAATAAGATTACCATTCCTTCTATCTTTAACTAAGGTATGAAAAAGGAAACATTTATATCTCCTTCTTGTAGCCAATTAATATGAGATTTTTTCTTCCAAAAAATCTCCTCATGTAACTCTCATTACACCAACTCCTTAGTTGTTAAAGACTCCTTGCTACTCAAAACATTAGTAAGACCTTGATCCTAAATTTGATGGGTGATAATGTTCAATCAAGCCTGAGCTACCATTTTATTATCATGCAAATTGTCAAAGCACTTCCTATTCCACTTCTTGAGCCTAAACTTCACATGTTGTAGTCTTTTAGAAAAATAATGCATAGCCTTGCCATGATCAAGCCTCCCCTTGTGTCACCAATCAACCATTAAATCCTGGAGAGAAGGGTCTCTCAACCACGTGAACTAAAAATTAAAAGAAGGGTTCCTATGAGTGCTAAGGGAAGCTATAGAGAATTTAATCGGCCAATGATTTGAACCCTTCCAATCTAATATCTCTGAGAAAATAGTCCACCTATCCCCAATCCAATAACTTGAGACTAGGAATCTATCAAGCCTCTCTAAAATAGAACCTTCATCACTTCTTTTCTTGTTCCATGTGAAGATTCCATTAATTGGCCTCACATCAATAAGATTCAAAAGATCTATGTTATCCCTTAAGAGATTGGTCGAAGGGTCAAGCCTAAAAATGCAACCTCTTTTCTCCTCTAAGAAAGTAACAACATTAAAGTCCCCTATCGTAACCCAAGAAAGTAGAGGAGAAAGTGACCTAACATACTTCACATGAGACCAAAGATGTGATTTTCCAAAAAGATTAGTAGGAGCATAAACATTAGTGAAGAGACAAATTTCACTAGAATCTAAACTAGAGACAACCATAGAGATTGAAGAGCAGCTCAAAATCCACCAAAGAGGAACAACCTGCCATGCATCCCAAAATAAATTCACACCGCTAGAATTACCATGAGCTCCAACACACTAACACAAACCACAGGCCCAAATATTGGGATCTCTATTAAACATACCATCCATAGTCAGCTTAGTTTCTTGAAGAAAGACAATATTAGCAAAATGAGTACCAATAACCTCACAAATAGATTTTTATCTAGGGATATTATTCATACCCCTCATATTCCATGAAATAACTATCATTTATGGGGTTGGGAAAATAGGAATCAATGGTCTTCACCATCCCAAAATCCACAAGATTCTCCCCAATAAGTTTCACCTTCTCATGGTCTTTCTTATGACCCACTTTAGACAGTTTCTTTGGAGGCCCCTTTTTAAGGGATTTTTGTTGTAGACTCAAAGCAAGAAAGGCACCACTACCTTTCCTTAAATCCAAAGCTTCCTTTTCCTAAGAAGAAATTGGCTCAACCAAATCTCCCACATCTTTTAAGACTAAATCCCCACTTGGTTCTAGAACAACCAGTACCTAGGAGGATCAAATTGTATCTACCTAACCATCATGCACACCCACCAAAGGAAAATTTTGAGTATCATTCTCTTTGACCCCTGAAAAGGGCCATTCCCAAAGACCCAACACCAAAAGAAGATCAATTGGAGTTCCCTCCTCCTAGAATAGGTCCTCCAAAGCATCAAATTGATTAAAGACCCCATCAAATTATTTATCCTTGAGGGTTATGTTTAGACCTCTTCCTCTATTATGAGGCTTAACAGGAATAAATCCCTCCTTATTTGTAGCCCCTTCAACCATAGGATCCTTCCCTTTATCATTATTAGGAATAGATTTTGAGTTAGCATTAACTACAATAGATGCCTAATTAAATCGATTGGCATTTCCTTTTGAGATACCCATACTCATCACAAAGCTAACATCTAAAAGGTAGGGTTTCATAGTCAACCTGATGGATCCAAGAAGAGGACCCAAGGTAAAATTCCATAAATTTTGGCAAAGGGTTATTTAAATCAACTTCAACACAAATATGAGCATATGAAATTACCTTTTGATCTTGAGTTTTCCAAGTTGAACCAATTGGTTTGACAAGTAAAAGAGCTATCATATGTAGAATACCACTCCTCCAAAACTCGAGAGGAAACCTTGGAAGACAAACCCAAATAAGAACCTTGAAAAGGAGCTCCTCAACCAAATTGAACCTCAAATTTCAGGGTTTCATGAAGAGCCCAGCCTGATTATAGAAATATGGACCACCTTCAAAATCCCTATTCTTGGTCATAATACATGTAACACAACCATAAAGTAATTGTTGGTAGCCAACATTAACTCCATATCTCCTTCGGAGTTCCAAATCCATCGTGTCCAAGATTCCAAAGCTGGCAAAGAAAGATGAAGTCCCATGAACTTACAAATTAGAGCACCATTGCTCAAGTATGAAACATCTTTCAAGATAGAGTGTTTGAATCATTGAGCTAAGACACTCTTGGATTCTTTCCAAACACCCATTTACTTTCTTGATTCTAGGTAAGCCACTTACAAATGAAGAAACCACATGAGTTGGAAATTTTCTTAGTTGCTCCAAGGTCTTCGCATGCAAAAAGTAAGAAAAATCTTCCATATCCATTTCTTCATAAATTGTCATATTAGGGGATACACCCCAATTCTCCATCATGAAAACCAACAAGAATAGAAAAATCGAAAAACACAAATAGGGATCCCAAGCCCCCAACACCGAGCACTAAATCTTGAAGCCTAATGAAGATCCAAGATCTTCACAAAACATAAGGATATAAACCTCCCCATGTAGCTAAGAGGAGGGAAAAGAAAAGAAAGGAAGCAAGAAAAAACTCTACATAAACTCACACCATGCCCAGCAAGCACACCATACCCGATAATCATGCCATACCCTGGCACAAACAAACCCAAACAACCCCCATGCACTGATCCACAACACCACAACAAAGAAAACAATGTGAGTAGGGTTTCCCCTAGACCACATAGCAACCTAAGAGTGCCATCCTCTGACCCAATGTTCTAGCCAATTAGATTGAAGATAATATATTTTCTAAATATTTTTCATTATAAAAATTGCATCTTATTGTTTAAACATTATAAAAAATTAAAACTATATTTCATGATTTTTTCCATGAAATACGATCAGTTGCTACTGAAAAAATTAATCAAAAATTAAAATTAGTTCCTCCATTATAATTCCATCAACAAGAACTAATAATAGATACACAAAGTATAATAGGAAACAAAATAAAGTGTTCCTTCTGCTACTCTTGTTTTAAACTATAGTGATAAATGAATATGAATGAAATATAGAATCATGTGTTGGCATATCTTTCATAATGAATATTATTGTTAATAAAAAGTAGACATGAGAAAATATTTATTTTTTTGATGGTAATAGTGTTATGCATGTCAAAGGAATATGAGGTCCATTTGATTTACAAATAGAAAGTTCAAAAAATTGAAAGTTTAAAAATTAGAAATTAATTTATTGTGTCTTTTAATTGGAAAATAAAATATCTAAATTTGAATTCTATAAAATAAATTTTTGATTAACGACATGAATTAAAATTATAAATTTGTTATAACTATTGTAGTTGATAATAATTTATATTATTTTTTTATAATTTTATTTTTAAAATATGGATTATATATTTGTGCAATTAATAAAAGAATTAATATAAATAGTTTATGGCATGAAAATTTGGAATATTTCAATTAATAGTCTTAAATTTATATAGAAACTTGGTATGGTGCATAATTTCTAAAGGTTTTTTAAAAAGACAAATTTGTTAAATATGTGTTATGGCAAAGAAATGTATGAAAACATTTTCACAAGGAAGTTAATTAATAAAAAAATTTGAACATTTGATTTAGTTCATAGCGGCTATGAATGATGAAAATGTGGATTAAAAATATCAATAATGCAAAACTCACACATTCACAATCACACAATTAAGTTCAAGATCTTGGCTCAGAATATAGAATTTAGATAGCAAGAAAAGTTATCATAGCTAAGATCTTGATTTGCTCTATTGTCGGTTGCTCTTCAAAGTAACAAAATATGAAAGAACAATTGTGATATGATGTATGATAAAAATAAATACTCAAAGATAAATGATACCTATGCTTGATAAATGACAATGATTATGCTTGATAGTGCTAAAAAATGATTCATAATACTTGACAATGCTTGGTAATACTTTAATGCTTGAATGCTTGATGATTCTTGATAGATTTTTTTATAACAAGAGTTATAAGAACATAATAATGTTGGGGGATTGTTAATAAAAGTACTAGGGAGATTTTGACAATAAAAGTATGAGGAGATATGAATGAAATGAAATATTCTTATTTATATGTTTCACTTAACATTTTATCAATGGTGGAGATTTATTTCCAAGATCAATGGATAGGAAAATTCAAGATAGGGTAAGACCCAAATTTTGAATTTTGAAGGAGGGAATTAAATAAATAAAACTTATTCAATTTGAACAAATGATTGCCTAGAGAAATAAATAAATACTAATTCATTTATTTTAGAAGAAAAATTATTTTAAATCTAAATTAATTATTTTTAATTTATTTAAAAGAGTGTTAGCTGATTAAATAGTTTTTGAAAATTGTGTTTAAATAAAAAGGGTAAATAAAAAGGGTAAAAATTTTATTGAAAGAATAACAGAGAATTACATAGAATGGGACTATAAGCCCCAAGACTTCAGAGAAATATCAAACACAAGACCTATGAAGAAATCACCAATATCCAAAAGGCCACCATACCAACCATCCTCCCAACACCAAAGAGCTTACAACCAAATTAACCCAACACAATTAATATTTCTGGTCCTCATGAATAAGTTGAGCAAGTTGTTGGCATTTTTGCTGGTCAAGCTGACCCCAACCCCAAACAGACCACTCTCCCATCTCAATAGAATCCCATTTAGCAAGACAAATAGCCACTTTATTCCACTCCCTTGGAATATGCACAAAGGAAATAGAGACAAAATTTGAGGCCAAATTAAGAATTTGTTTAACAATCACACCTAATCTCCAGGAAGAATTCTAAAAGTCCTGCTTATTTAGCAGAGAAACAAGAATCATAGAATCCATCTCATAGATTACCTTCCTCCAACCCAACTCATAAGCTCCCTCCAACACCTTGAGAATAGCCCAGGCCTCCATTTGATTATTAGAGTGCACTCCCATGTAAATGGAGAAGAAAAACTAAGCACGTCCCCAACTATCAAATCCCACACCACCAATGCCAACAGCTCTTGGTTTACCCTAAGAAAAACCATCTGTGTTTATTTTATAAAAACCAATTGGAGGTGAACTCCACTTACCCACAAGGTTCACCTTCTTGGACACCTTCAACTTGGAATCACCCCAAAAGTAGGCCTCAGAGGAAGCTCCAAAAGGGAAAAGAACTTAGAATCATTCAAGTTCAAAGGCTCCCCTAAGTCAAACTTAGCCTCTATAGTCTCTTTGAGCATACTTTTAATCTTGCACTAGATCTGGAGAACAACTTGCCTACGATCCTGAAAAATCCACTTGTTTCTCTCCAGCCAAATCTACCAAATAATTAGGGAAGGACCCAAAACCAAAGCAACCACCAAAAATGATGCAGAAGCTGGAGGGAGACCCAAGTTCATCCAAAGATCATATAAAGACAAGGCTTGAACAAAAGGTCTCTTCCACAAATGCCACCACAATCTCCATATTTTTTATGAGAAAGAGCATTGGAAGAAAAGATGGCTAGAGTTTTCTTCACTGCTCCCACAAAGAAAGAAAATCGAAGGGCCACAGAATCCCATTTTCCTGATGTTCTCCCAGGTAAGGAATTTGTTAAGACTCAAAAGCCAAATAAACATATTACACTTGGCTCAACCAATCTTGTTCCATATACATTTCCACGAAGGATTTTCCTCCAAGTCACAATATCTACCAAGCAAGGTAGTGTATCCCTGAGCCACAATATAGCTCCCCGTAGGGCCATTACCCCAAGCCAAACCATCATGTGTCTCCAATGAACGACAAGTTCTCTCAACAAGGATCAAAGCCAATGTATTCTTCTCCTCCTAAGAGCCCCCACCAGGCCAAGTCACAAGGAGACACCACTGATACACCAAAGAAGCTCCCAAAGGGGAAGATACCTTAAAGCTTTCAACATTTCTCCAACCATCCTCCACAAAATATTCACTTAAATCCCAAATATTAGGGTGAGATGAAAGGATAGGTGGATGACCATCCCAAGAATCAGACCAAAAATGAGCAAGATTACCTTTATTAATGATCCAAAAGAGACCCTCCTTAATGAGGGTGGAGCCCCATTTTAAAGTTTTCCAGATCAAGGAGCCCTTACCATCTAAAACCATATAGGGGATGTCCTCATCAGCCACACCACCAATATATCTGAAATTTAGAATATGAGCCCAAGGATGATTAGAAAGAGTGCACCACCTCCAATATAATTTC